>VYZR01012183.1:0-17833 GCA_013400675.1 Oxylabes madagascariensis | reverse complement strand
GAGTCCATCACCATTCTCTGACATGTGTATTTGAATATGTATGGATGAGATCCCTTCTCAGTCTTCTCCAGACTAAGCAAGCCCAGCTCCATCAGTCTCTTCATAAGAGAGATGCTCCAGACCTTTCATGTGGCCTCCACTGGACCCTCTCCAGTAGCTCCTCTCTCCTGTCCTGAGGAGCCCAGGACTGTCCTCTCCTTGCCCATCTTCGTTGTGTGAAGTGAAGAGATTGACTTAGCAGCTGTATAAAGCTCCCGTTGCAGATGGAAATGAGTTGTTTAAAATTTCATGGCCTGTCCCATGCTGGCCTGTTCCTTGGTGCACATGCAGAGCGTGTTTAGCTATTATTTATTGCAGCAATATACCAGGAACCTTTCTGCTGCTTCCTGCGATCGGTCACAGTGCTCATTTGCTGGAATTGTGTGGGTTTGTGAGCATTCAATCTCAATCTGCTTGGTTTTCCTCTGTCTTCAGGGCCTGGAGATGGGGCTGTTGTAGATAAGAAGCCTGTGAGGCTGGCAACAGCTTTCTTCCCTGTCCTCAGCCTTCTGAACCACTCATGCTGCCCCAATACCAGCGTGTCATTCCATGGGACAGCTGCCACTGTCAGGGCATCACAGCCAATCTCAAGTGGCCAGGAGGTTTTGCACTGCTATGGTAAGCCCTAATTCTGTGTTTGTCTCAAGGCACAGACATCATTCACCTCTCTTTATCATGCTGATGGCTGTTTAGATCATAACTCTCATATAATTCTCATCTAACATTGCCAGAGTCTTTGTTTAGCAGCCTTGACCAACATTTCATTTCTTAAGATCACTGTTAGATTTTTACTCTCCAGTTGTGTCCTCCCCAAAATATACCTAGTCTCAATTGTAACAAAAATCAATTTATTCTGTTATTAAGAACTGTGGCTGTTGAGAGATCTCTACCCTTGCCATCCTTTGCAGGGCCTCACTGGTGTAGGATGAGGGTTGCTGAGAGACAGCAGCTTCTCAGTCAGTATTTCTTCGAGTGTCACTGCCGGGCGTGCCTTGAGGAGTTAGAGTCTGGTGTCAAGAGTGTGGTGTCCATCAGAAATTCATTCTGCTGTCCCAAATGCCAGGCCCAAATGCAGGTAATACTCCAGAGTTATGATTGTGCAACTTACTGGGGTGTGGAAGGTTTGGATCTGGGAGAGCCAAGAGGTGAAGACCTCACTTTGATCCCTGCTCAGAAGCCAAAAGCCCCTGTTGAGTCAAGACAGTATCTCACTGTTTCTTATAAAATCAAATAAGCTGATAACGATTTGTAACAAAATCACTTTGTTTAATGAATACAACTGAGAAACAATTTAGCATCTCTAAATCCCAGAGCTAATGCAGATGGAGAGTAAGCTTTGAGCAGAACATGAGCAGGAATGATCACAAGACTGATTTCCACAGGGGGAAGAAGACACACTTTGCTGTTCCAATGAAGCTTGTGCAACTTCAGCCAGCAGAGATCACCTGTCTGGCCGCTTACAGGACCTGCAGCAACAAATCAAGAAAGCTTTAGACCTGCTGAGAGTCAGGAAGGCTGGTAAGGCTCAGCTTTGTGCCCTGAGGTCAGGAGCTGAGGAGCCCAGGTCGGGACACGAACCATGAGATGGCACTGTTGCTCATGCCATTGGGCATGTTGCTCATGACATGTGGCCTGGTGTCCCTGGGGACTTCAGCTTTAGATTTTTTTATACCCCCTGATCTGGGTGTTAATCTAAGTCATATTGTTCCACAGTAAAGTGATTAAATCAAAAGAAATCTGGGTAGCATTGGAGTTGGGCATTCCCAGGTCTTGTTTTCCTGGAGGGAGTTGGGCCAGCACTGGGGTAAAATAGGCAGAGGTGCAGATGAAGTCAGTGTTGAATCCTAACCAAACCCCAGTTAGCTGTGTAACATACAAAGATGAGATTGGATTAATTTTATTTCATGGATCATGGAAAACTGGAGACTGGCCACAGGGTGAATTTTATAACTTTTTTTTTTTTTTTTTTCAATAGATCAGGCTATCAAAATGCTCCTGAAGTGTCAGATGGATGCTGGAACCTTCTTGTCTCCAGAGCATTTGCTGATGGGAGAGATGGAGGATCATCTGGCACAGGTCTATGCTACTCTTGGTATGGCATTGTCCACTCACTCTCCCATGTTTCCTGAACTTGGAATTTAACATGACTAGCTGATTCTTGGAATGGCCCTCTCATTTTTTTCCACCTAGTTTTGTCAGCAGAGCTCTCAGGAGGACCAAACCTGTGTTTCCAGCAGCCAGTGAACAATACTGTGCTCTCATGTTCTTTTAGATTCCCTGTCCTGGTTCTGTGGACAGAGTTCACCACATTTTGATTAATTCTGTCAGATTCTCTGGGTGGCAGTAACTTTAGGAAGTATTTATTAATTTCTCATTGTTTTGTTTTCCTTTTTTTTTTTTCATCAGGGAAGTGGCAGGAAGCAGCCAGACACCTGAAGAAGAGTATTGAGATTGTGGAAATGCACCATGGGCCATCAAGTGTAGAAACAGGCCATGAACTTTTCAAGCTGGCACAAATCCTCTTCAATGGGTGAGTTTGGTTTCATCCTCTGTCCCTGCCCTGCACCACTTCTGTGTGTCTGACACAATATCAAGGCACCTTGAGGGTGTCTCACAGGACACAGGGCAGTCTAGCACAGGTACTCTCTTAGGAATCTGTTTCTCTCCTTTGTGCCTATCTTTTTCTTCTCCCTGGCTCAATTTATTCCCTGTCCAATTGTTTGATTTTGTCAACTCATCACCCTTGGTGTTTATACCTCAGCTATATAATGTTGCTGACATCTTCTCAGAGGAGGGAATGAAATCCTCTTGCCTTATTGGCAAGGAAATCCCCTGCTTCTGAAAATCTCCTCACAACAACTCCTTTAACAAAATTAATTTTAGCACGAGGTGCAGTAATGAAGTAGTGGGTTCCTATATACTCAAAGATAATGTTTTCAGGTTTTGTCCATCTCTTTAGCTTTCCATCCCCCTCATCCTCCTTTTGCAGCTGAAGCAGACACAATTTTCCTGCTGCTGGAAGGCAGGGGAGTGTGGGATCTGTGGCCATGAAGAGGTTTAGGTTTTTGTTAGGAAGGCCTTAAAGGTTCTGTAAGTCAAGAAGCTGAATTAAGTATTTTGCATGCTCTGTTCTTATTATCTTCCTGCCTCAGATTTGCAGTTTCTGAAGCTCTGAGCACGATTCAAAGAGCAGAGGGGATTTTGTCAGTGCACTTTGGTCCTCAGAGTGCTCAGATCCAGGAACTACAGGAGATGAAGGCCTGCCTGTCAGAGCTTCCCAGAAACATCCTTCAGAGGACTTAATTTCCCTGTCAAAGGAAGCTGGAATGTGATCTTTCATCAAAGCTAAGTGTCATGTGGTAAGGTAGTCATGTAGTACAAGCTGGAAAATCATGTGTAACAGCAACTTGAATGAAGTCTTGAAATGCTCTTTAGCGAGCCTGTTGTAAATAAAATGACCAATTCTAACGTGAGAGGTGTGTGTGTGGTATGGTGGGAACAGAGGCTGTTGTATAAGTTCTGTGTGTGGGTTGGAAGCAAATGTTTGAGTTGCTTTTGTGTGAGATGTGACTCTCCCCTGTGTGGTGCCCTGAGCATTATGAACATACAGTCATCCAGAGCACGTTGCCTTCTATTTTTATTACTGTGAGGCACTTTTCTTCTTGCCAGTGTCAAATGGAAATGGTTGGAAGGGGTGAGGGAACAGCCTGGGAAGTGCAAACTTACAGTCTATAAAAGGGGGCACTGCAGAACTTGGAGGGCTCCAGCACAGGTCTGTCAGCGATAAAGGAATTCAGAATCAACAACTGGTGTCAGGTTGGAAAACAGGATGGGGAACAATGCAGCATACACCAGATAATGTTTGCTTTCAGGACACAGAACTGCATTCCTCCTGTGGGGACACTGGGAGTGTGGGCAGACAACTTTTCAAGGGAGAATACTTGGGCTTGCTGAGATTAATAGCAAAAGCTCTTTTATTGCAGCATGAAGGCGTAAGATTTGCAAGTTGTGTCTTTGTGCAGCAGAGCAGGGAGCCAGTATCCCTCCCAATATCACCCTTTCCATTTGGGCCCTACCATTGCAGATTATTGTGAAAGGATCTAAACACCCCTGGGATCCAGGATCTTGCCAATGAAGAGGAGGGTTCCAGTGGTATCCTCTCTCAGTACAAGGAGGAAAGGTCTGTCCACGTGGTATTCTATGGGGAAGGTCAGACGAGCAGCATTGGCCCCAGGGTTTGGTGTGGCTCTTTCCCCATCCTCACTAAGCTCCAGCATTGCCTTGTGTTGCACATGTGATAATCTCAGAGGTTTGACAGAAATCTTGGAGAAATCCGGTGATGTGAAAAGTGATTGGAGCCCTGGAGGAAAGAGAGAAAGTTCAATTAGCTGAAGGCATGAATTGCAGAAGGGGGAGCAGCCCTGCTAATGTGTGTTCCACGAGGGCAGGGAGCTGCTTGGGCAGAGTTTTTTGGGGGAACAGGGAGAAGCAGCTTCCATCTGCTTCACTGAGCTTCACCCACGATCTCAGCAGCACTGTATGAGCTTGGTGGAGGGATGTGATAAAAAGCTGAGAAGTCCTGGATGAAGGTGATTTGGATGCTGGTGAAACCTCCACGACCATAACTAACAACCCAGCAGCTTCATATTCTGAGAGCAGGAAGCAGCTTGACCACTGCTTTGAGCCCTGGCAGACTGCAAAGGGGGATGATGCACATACTTGTCTCCTTTAGTGTGCTGCCAAGTGCCTCTTCGTGGTTCAGCTTTAGTTTGGGCAGGCTTAGCACAGCGTAGACTGTCTTCAGCTCCTTGTCCACATCGTGGACAAACTCAGAAGTGAGGCTTTCCTCAATCAGAGTCATGTTCTGGGTCACCTTCGTGGGCAGGAAGAACATGGCACTGATTCCCTCTGTCAGGGGCAGCTGGGCAATCTGCAAGGCGAGAAATAAGAGAGAGATAAGAAAGGGTCACATCAATAATAAACAGTTTTACCCATCCTGTACCAGGCAGAGGTCTGATTCTCAGGCTGGAATCTCCACCTTTTAAGTGAACATTTGATCTTTTTGCTTTTATCTGACACGATGCTTCCTGACACTTCTGGCTTTTTCCCCAGGCTTTCATCCATCCTTGCTGCACTCTTCCTGCTATGGAAGTGCTCTCTCACCTGCTGAATCCTGCAGCATTGCTTTGGGGAGTTCTCACTGGAACACCTTTGAGCTCATGCTCCAGGGAAAGATTGGTTGAAAGAGGCAGAGATGGAAAAGTTTTGAGAGGACTGCCCTGCCCTTCTTGCCCAACTTTAAGTCAAGCAATACAGCCTGGTAGGAGCTGGGCATAAATTAAATTTTGGATTGCTTGTGACATAGCCTGGGTAGAAGCAGGATGTCCTAGGAATCAACACACTGCCTTTCAAAATAGGGATTGCAAAAGTAGCTGATGGGAGGAGCAAGGCTGGAATGGGTTAACAGGTAGGTGTAGCTGAACCTGCTCCTCTGTAGGTTTAGGAGATCTTAGGCAATATTTGCTGTCTGACCTTGCAGTTGAGTTCCGAGTCAAAACCATATCTCAGGATGGCTTTGGGGTCTGACATCATGGGCACCTTCACAGTTCTGCCCTCGTCCAGGTAGAAGTCCTTCAGGGCAGTCTTCTTGGTGTCAAACTTGGTTTTCCATGTCCCTGTTTTGTAAGAGAGAAAATGGAAGATTTTCTGGAATAACAGCATATGAAACCAGGCTTATGCCTGTGGCTGAATAATCTTGTGCTTCAATATGCAGTACTTGTGCATTAAGGAGTTGAGGCATAAGAGGGATAGAAATAGACTGATTGGAGCTACTGATTTACTGCCATCCTTGGCCCCTCCTTTTCATCTGAGAATTGGCTAAATGGCAAATAAATAATCAAGCCAGTATATGGGTGGAGCAGCCATTGCGAGGTTGATGTCTACTTATGTCATTACAAAACTATTTTAAAGGGTAACAGTTGTGTCAATGGATATAAAGTGCCTCTCTCCCCACCCTTTATTTTGCTCCTTGTCTCTAAGCAATAATTCTCCAGGACACTGGCTTATACACAGCATGTTTAAGAACAGCTCTCTAGCATCAAACTTCCTTCTACAGTGGTAAGAAGGCTCAGAACACTCTAAGCTGTTCCTTCCCTAAATGGTAATATCCTGTCTCTGAATGGAGTTTTGTGAGCTTAAATTTTCTTCTCTGATTCTTACTGCAAACAGGTCAAGATTCAGCTTCCCAAGAGGAAATATTAATTTCCTCCCTCGGGACTGTTTTTGGTCAGGTAGTGTGCTTTTTTTTTTTTCCCTTCTTTACTAAACATTCTCAAACACTTTCTTCTCACACTCTCTCTTTGCCAGCCTGTTTGCTTTATTGGAAGTGAGAGCATTCCCTCAAATCTCCTCTAACACGTGCCTAATGGACTTTTTCTGTGCCCAAGCACACAACATCCTTACCCTTGAAGAAAGCAGCCCCAGCAAGGAGAATGCTGACATCTGTGGGCATGTCCTTCATGAACCTCATAATCCTTCCCTTTGTCTGCTGTCGGACCCAGGTGTTGATTTCTTGGAGGTCCAGCTGGGTGTTGCCACTCAGTGCCCTTGGTCGCATCTTGTAGGACTTCTCGAGCTGGCTGTAAAATCCAGGCTTTGCCCTGAGTCCTGGGGAATAAAAACACGGATACTGCAGCTAGGTCCCTTATCCAAACAATCTCGAGGCAGCAGGTGGCAATCCAAAGCCCAGCAACAGGTCTCTCATAAAATATCTGTGCCTGTTTGTCTACAAAAACCTGCTTTGAAGAACATCTGAGAGCACATTAAGGAAACTGATCCAAATCCTACTGCCACCCATGCTGGAGCATGGGATAAGTCTTCTGAAAACTGAAAAAAGGAGATAAGAACTGAAGGCTTGGACACAGCCATTCCTACATCAGCCTTTCTTCTTTCCCCAGCCTGCTTTTTGAGTACAGCTTACTCAACCTATTGGATTCTTGGAACCAGCAGGTTCCAAAAGATAGCTCTTAGCATTCTCAGCAGATGTTTATTGCATGCCAGAAGCAGACATTTCAAATAGCTCTGCAAGGAATTAAACAAAGGAATATGGCTGAGTGTTATCACAAATAGAAAATGTGATCTGTGGTTCCTGGAAGCCAGCAACACCTGCCAGACAGCCTGGAGTGAAGGCAAAATTATCAGCAAGTTTCTTTTAGGTCATCTGTGAGTTAACTGTTCTGTCACCAATGTCTTTGTGTGCATGTCTGGTCTTTTATTTAAGTGCACACCAACTTTCCAGGCTTTTTCTGGAGCAGCAAGAGCATTCCATGCCCTGTCTGCATCCTGGCTCAGCAGGATATCAGAACCAGAGCTGTTGGTGCTGTGTTACTCAGTGTGCTTTTACATAAATACACACACCAAAATAACTACTGCTGACAGCTTTTCAGGTAGAATTTCATAGAGGGGAAGAAGGACTTTTACTTTTCTCCAAGATGATCCGGGAGGCACTTTTCATGCTCTTCTCTGGGCTAGTCACACTGCTCAGGAGGTCCTTGTAGGTGTCGTGGACCTCAGCCTTGTTGAGCAGATCGTAGAAGAGGGCGCGAGAAATCACATCTTCGGTTCGTTCTCCAGCCCCTGCCAACGACCAGGAGAACATGAGGGAAGGGCTGCTGAACCAGGGGGGGGAGTGTGGAAATGGGGCAAAGAACTCACCAAGTGAGAGACCAGAAAGTGCAGTAGCCAGGCTGAAGGGAGACAGCAGCACGTTGGCCGTGGCTGTCCGGCTGGACTGCTGGCGGTACAGGTCATAGCCAAAGTTGGAGACTGCAGCTGCCAGCTTGTTCACAGGGCTCTTGTAGAATGGATCTTCCTCTTCCTCGCCAGCATGGGCACCATCAGCTGTGGCAGAGTTCTGGCAGGTCCAGGGAGTGCTTTGGTTAGACTTGCAGGTGTGGTAAACACTTCATAGGCAAACAACTACAGATACTCTTCTATGACCTACAGAGTCAGGTAGACTGTAGGTAGACTGTTCCTACACTGTAGAGTGTAGGAACAGTTACTTTAATGCCAAAGGCAGCATTGAGTTTGAAATTCTGCCTCCTGGTCATCCCCTGATGTAACTACTGTGGTTTTATCCAGGTAAAGCAGGAGTTAGTCTCATTATGTTGCTAAATAAAATCCCAGTAATTTAGGAGGGTAGCGCTTAATCCTTCGGTAAGAATCTCTAAAATTAAATTACCTACTCCACACCTCTTGCTCTCTGCATGTTGTGTCCTACTCACCTGCTCAGCAGCTGGGTTCTGGGTTCTGCTTGGGACAGTTAAGAGACCCAGGAAAAGGAGAACCACTGGAATCTGCATGCTTGGACCTACAAAGTAAGAATACGACAGAGAGAGTTTGAGCAATCAGGTAAATGCATCTCTACCACAACTATTCACTGTACCTGGCTGTGACAGGAGGTGCAGTGACAGATGCTGCTGCTTGTCCTTCCAGTTGTGAAACACACACCTGATCTGAGCCAGGTTTCCTTCTCTAGTTGGAAATATTCAGCCAGACTGGCCCCAGTGACTTTAAAACTGGGCAAGCACACGGTGTGGGTGTGCCTGAGCACAAAAGCAGATGTGTGTGGCCCAAACCACACTGATGCTGGCAGTTACTGAGTGCCAAGGTCCAGAAAAGCAGCAAATCATTACTTCAGTCTTGGGCTTCAAAGAAATTCAAGACTTCATTTCTAAAAGGTACCAAATCCATATTGTTGAATGGGGCAGAAGGCAACGCTGACTGGTTACTGCTTTGATATACAAATTGCCTGCCTCAGGCAGTAGTTTGCTGTTTCTTGTGTCTACATGTACCTGCATCCATCCTTTGCTTCTTATTTGTGATCTGATGAAGTAAAATAGAAGAGCTTTCTTAAAAGACAGTAAGGGAACTTAGAGAAGTGAAAGGCAGAGCTTGGCTCTTTAATGGAGGTGGGAGAAAAGCACCAAACTCCCCAAAGCCATTCTTTCTGTGGAATCCAGAATTCATCACTCCAGTACTGGGATGAGAGACCCTTCCAGCTGAGATCTGTCTGGTCCAGAGGGCACTGAGTAACCCAGGGCTTTGCTGTGGGTAAACCAGAGCTGCTGAAGCATCCTGCCCCCGAGAACAGACGCCACTGAGGCTGGTCTGAAGCAATGTTTAGATAGATTCCCAGAAATTAAAGGAAGAGGGTTGTATTTAACTAACCCCTGTCATCCAGGCAACTAGAGAAATCAGAGGAAGAACATGTGTTTCAGATTAACTTCAGCTACAAAGAAAACACGCCTGCTGCTAGAAATACTCGTGGCAACAACAGCCCCAGCTCAAGACCCTGTTCAGGCAGAGTGAGAGGCAGTTTGCTGTTTCCCTTCCCTGCCTTTTCTTCTGGAGGCAGCTCTCCCTTGGAGAAAAAAGCATCACAAGGGAGGTTTTAAGCTTCCTGCTGTGTTCAGCCAGTGTAACACAGAAGTGGTACCCTCTTTCCCCTGTGAGCTTGCATCCTGCAACCTGCTGCCATCCCAGCTGCAGAATAGGGGAGGTTTCTGGTGCAGAAGATGTGGATTAAGAGGATTTACTATCTGATGTATCTGGTGGTGTGATAGTGGATATGGTGCTGGGATTGCTCCTATCATTCCAGAGATTTACAATGAACAGGCACCACGCTGGGAGAGAGATGCCAGAAGTCCTGCATGAGTCTAAGACAAACAGGCCTTGGGGAGGGCTCTGGGAGGATGCCTGTACCAAACTGCACTCCTGCATGCTGAGAGGAAGAGGTTTGGCCCAGTCTAGCTTAGAGATGAAGCTTTTCCATGGAGCATAACCTTTTCTCTGTAGAAAAAGAAAATAATCTCAACACAACCTCTGCTTCCAGCTACATTGAGCTCCTGGGAGCATGGGAGCAGAGATTGGTTTTGCAGATTGTATTGTTTTTGCCAGTACTGTCACCAGCTTCATATTTCTCAGACTTTGCCAAAAAGCAATTTCCATTTTAAAAAGACAAAGCCTTTTGCGTTTGAATTGGCCTGAACATCTGGATTCTATTTGTATTTCTCTTAGCACACAGCCAGAAATGCAGAGAAAAGAATTTGGTTGGATCAGAGGTGGGATGGTTTCAGGCATGATATTAAAATCTGTGGCTGCCTTGAAGGAGAAGAGAAGGAGCAACAGCGAGTGATGTTACAGTCAAAAGGTATAGGAGGAAAACCTTGAGAAATGAGCTGAGAAGGAACTTTGTGTCTGCCAGTTGTCGATTTGTGAAGGCCTGCAGGTGCAAAGGAAATATTTTACTTTCCACCTACAGTGGTACAAGTCTCTCACATCGTTTATAAACACTTCTGACTTCAGAGGTGCTGTGAAACAAGACCCATGAGTTCAGACTGCTCGCTCTGCTTGTTCCACAGCACCAGCTCCTGGAGCATCCTGCAACCACCAGCGCCAGAGGATTTGACTGTCACACCATCACAGACAAAAAAAACGTGTTCCCAGCTGTGAGGCAGATGCTTAAAAGGCAGAAAAGCCACCCCAGTTCCCGAGCACAGCTCAGCCCCGGCGGCAAAGCTGATGCTGGTGGCTCCCGATCCTTGTTGAGGTGCCTTGGTGGGAATCCCACCTGCAGAAGAACCGTTCTTCCCATTTCCCAGGTCCTCTGAGAGCTACCCAGCCTCAGCCCCTGCCCTGTGCTCCCCTGGCCGCTGGCAGTGGCACAGGGGAGCTGTCCCTGAGCTGTCCCTGAGCTGTCCCTTACCTGGGGCTCCTCTCTGCCGCTGCTTGTCAGGGCTCCCAGCGGGTGCGAGTCGAGGACAGTGTGGGTTTGGTGCAGCCACATCTGCTTTTTGCTGCTTCCCCCAGCCCAGCCTTCGGCAGGCTTCAGGTTACAGCTTCCCAGGGCTCTCTTAAAGTGCTCTGCTCCCATTTTCTGCCCCTGCCACCCTCGCCCTGAACTGCACTAATTTTTCAACCCTTTTTCCCTCCCAAAACAAATCCCCGTGCTAAGAGCAGCCTGGTGGGTAAAGCACAGGTAGGAAAGACAAACACTCCCTGCCCTGTTTGAGCAAGTCTTTTATCCCATCAGTTCTGCCATAGGTCACATCAGGGAATTCCTTCTGTCTCAGAGGTATGGTTAATGCAGTAGTGCTTAATGGATTTATAGATTTATGTCCAAGGTTTAATGGAGAGGCTGTGGAAACAGGATTCTGTTGTTGGAGGCAGTTAAGATGCTGGGAACTGCTTGTATCCAGTGATAGTTAACAAGAAATCATTAACTGGCTTAAAGTTTTTGGCTGAAAAGAAAGAGGCTAGAAAGCCAAGGACTTGTTAAAAAAGAAGATGAATTAAGAGAATCTTGTCAAAGCTTTCAGAATGATAAATGATATGGAGAAAGGAAGGGGACAGAGGAGTTCCATTATTACTTTCCACAGAAGGCTCAAGGGGAGCACCCTCCCGAGCACATTTAAATCAAGGGAGTGTATTTTTGAACAAGTATTAAATTGTAAAACTCATTATAACTAGATATTGCAGATGATGAAAGATAAATAGATTTGAGGGTAAAAAACCCAAACCAAATTAGTGGAAGAAAGGTCCCCTGAAGGCCAGCAACAGCCAATTTTCCTTGTCCCTTGTCATATATTTTTTTCCTCAGCCATGGTTACTGGAAGGACCAGGATATTGGGCTAACTGGACATGTAGCTAAGCAGATCCAGCTGTTTTTCCGTTTGGAAATGCTGGAGAGGCAGTGATGTCACGGCCCCCAGTCTGGGACATCTCTTTGGGCTCGCTGCCAGCAGGTAAGGAGGAGCTCCTCCCGTGTGAGCACTGAGCTCATCCAGTCCCTCAGCAAAGGGGAAAGAATGGGCTCAGAATGCATTAACTGCTGGTTTTGCAAGCCAGGAAAGCAGATCAGGTGTGCCCTGTGATTAGTCAGTGCTCCAAAGGCCTGCCCTCCTAACAAGAGGGGTGGCAGCTCTGCTTTCAGCTGCTTCTCAGCTTGCCCTGTGCAAAATCATCTGCAGAGAAAAAATTATACTTGTTATTCTTCCATTCTCAGCCCAGGAATGGGGGTGTTGGCTGTGGGGATTTTTTCTGGTGGTTTTAATCTCTTTGTGGTACTTTGTTTGTGGTGTTAAAATGCCCTTTATGGAAGGACTGCTAGAGAAGTTTCTATGTCTTGTCTCTGTCTTCAAATGAAAATCCATCTGTTTAAATACAGGTTTGGTTTTAAAACCATTTAAATCAGAGTGGTAGTTTCATAGAACGTTATTACAGACCAAAGCCAGCTTTATTCCTGTAGGTGAAGGGCATCCCTGAAATGGTGCATTAAACTCATCTAACACAGTCACTTTTGTTAAATCAATACAAACATTTTCCTGTTGTTCTGGTTTGGTTTCAGTATGCTCTCTGACAGGGTTCACTTCTGCTGTGGAAGCAGTGGTGATATGAAATTGCTCTAGGTAAGGAAAAAAATACATCTCATATTAAAGAAACTGGGACTTATTTGATATTCTGAGCCAGTGGTGCAGATGGATAGAGCAGACACCCTGTGCTAGTCATGTCTTTTCAGAATACAGCTCCGTCAAAATGAAAGCTTTAGCAATGCAAAGTGGAAACTTCTGAGCAGAAACATTAATATTACTTTGCATTTTACAAACTGCCTCTTCTGGAAAGTCAGTGGAGTGAAAAAGAGTCTTATGGTTGGTGTAACTGATAATTTGTTGAGCGAAGCACAGTCATGGAGGGCTGCTGTACTGTCAAATAAGATGAAATTAATAGTTTGACAAGAATAGCTTGGAGGAGGAGTGATGGCAGCAAGACAGAAAATAGGAAATAAGAACCAAGCTGTTCAGGAAACTGAGAACAAGGGAAAAAACTTTATAAAAGCGGGAGCTGGAGGGCAGAGGCGTGAAAACTTGAGCTTCAAATTTTGCAGCGGTTGCAGTGCAACAGGGTGGCATTCAGGGAGGTTACAGTAGGCAGAGAAGACTTACCTAAGGCATGGAATGGTATTTCTGAATGCTAGGAATGAATCTGTATAAATAAATAAGCTAAAATGTTCCCTGTGGGCTAGAGCTGTGCCCTCTAGTAAGAAAGGCTGAATTCTTGTGGGTTTACTTGTTAAAATTGCAGGGCCCTGTAATTGCAGCCTCTTTCTGAAGGGTTTGTGTCATTACACTGGTTAGTTAGACGGGTAGGCATTATCTTCGGCCATTCTTCCCCTTTTAGACTGGAAGAAATGCATAATTGGAGGTTGGAGCCAGGACTTTTTATTCCCCAAAGTTGCCTGCATCCCCGAAATTCATGGTTAGTGAGTCAGTCCTGCTCTTATGCCAGCAGATGGTGCAGACTATTCAGGGATGGAGGCTCCCAGAAGCATTCTGCTCCTTCCTTTGAGGGAAGGCAGCCTTCCCAAGAGAGGAAAACACTGCCAGAAGGATGGCCCTTGGGCTCTCTAACTGCTGCTCTGCAAGAACAGAGCACCATCCTTTCTAGCCAGCCGCTGAGGGGGTTTGGAAGCAGAAACTACTATGGACAGGAGTTGTTTTGTACAGAAATACTCATGAATTAAACTGTATTTTTAGGTGGTAGGATTGGGTGGAGGGACCCCAAAATTTTTAGGTGGTAGGATTTAGATGGCTTGGTTGGGTGGAGTGACCCCAAAATTCCTTGATAGAATCATAAAATGGTTTGGTTTGGAAGGAACCTTAAAGATCATCTTGTGCCAATCACCCTGCCAAGGGCAGGGACACCTTCTACTATCCCAGATTGCTCCAAGCCTCGTCCTTGGACACTTCCAGGGATGGGGCAGCCACAGCTTCTCTGGGCAACCTGTGCCAGGGCCTCATGGGCTTTTAGGGCACTGCTGCATTGGAACAAGGATCCATCTCTGGGGCTGTGATGGGCTCTGCCCATCTAAGACCAAAGGGAAGCTATAACAGGACATTGCCTTTTGCCAAAACAAAAGCAGTGACGTTCAGCTACAGGTGTCAGAATCTTTCCTCCTTTTCTCTGGAAGCTGTCCCAGCCATCCACAGCATGGAGACTGTGGAGCCAGGAGTATCCCAGTGAAGAACAAATGACAGGTAACAGATGTCAGGTCATCACCTTTGACCCTCTGAGCAGATCCCAGCATTTGTCAGGTTTCACCCAAGAGAAAGGTTAAGGGCTGTTACATCCTTGCTTATCCCTGCAGTGCTGCTCACTGGCCAAACACCCTCCTGACCCTGTGCCACTGAGCTCATGCCCTAATTCAGGGAATTCTGCCATCTCACAAAGCCAGCTCTGACCCAGAGAGCATCCATCCCCTGCACACTTGGCAGGGGAGATGCCCAAAACTTGTTGGACTCAGTCCTTGGAGAGTCTTTACAGATTTGCCATTTCACCTCACAGCCCCTGTTGTTCCCTGTGACAAGGTATAGCAAAAAGCAGATCCTTTGCCAGAGCCCCTCCTCTCTTTTCTTCTGTCATGCCCAGATTTTTTTTCCTCTCAATCTTTGCAATTACTAAATTTTTGTGCCTTTTTCCTTTCTCTGTTGGGTCCTTCAATGCAACACCTTCGGCAAATATATTCTGCTTTATTCTTTATTATTCTGCCAACATAAAAATTACTAAAAAACACTTTATAAAATATGCCTTGAAAAATCTAGCGTTACTCAGCCTCTAGAGGAAGGGCTGGAGAGAAGGATCCAAAGGGAGGGGTTTCCTACTGCAGAGCCTCCTACATCAGATCCAAATAGCCAAGGAGTGGGAAAAGGGAATCTTTGAAAAGAACCCATGCCTGGAAGTGGTTGTGACTCATCCTAGAGAAGACAACTGGTTTCTAGTCCAGTTGCTCTGGAGGTCATTGTCTAGGTGGGCACAGATGGTTTTCAGAGGAACACTGAGGGATTCGTGTTCCCAGGAACTGCGGAAGGAAGAGCCACATTAATACATCTCTGGCTGATGTCCAAGCTGCCAGATGCTAATGATGATTCCAGGCTACAGGGGACTCTAATAAGATCTTAATGAAGACTCTAATAACAGTCTGGGGACGAGAAAGTCTCCCTTCCATGACTGAGAGCCCTGGAAGGGAAATCCAGGCAGAGCAAGCTTTTCAGGTTCAACAGAGGGGAACCTCAGCCTGGAGAAGCTCGTCAGGGCTGGAATGGGCTATCCCAGGACTGGTCTCTAGGGATCTGTAAAGGAAAACAGCAAGGAATTGCCCCCTGTGGCCTCAGAGGGGCAGGAGGCCTCTCTCAGCTGGTCCAGAGGCTCAGGCAGGAGTCCCAGAACACTCAGGCTTTGCCCTCTGTTATTTGGGCACGCGGTGCTTGTCGGCATCTGTGGCTTCACGTGAGTCCTGTGGCTCTTGGATCTGGGGAGCAGCGTCTGGGCTGGGGTTCTGGACACTGCCAATAAAAAGTGGGATCCCTGTTTCATCCTCAAAGATGATGAAGACAAAGGGCCTGTCGAGGCTGAAGGCAGAGACTGAGCGTGACAGCATGACACTGGTGGCAGCAGATGCTTCCACCCCGTCTTCTTTAAGCTCCAGGGTGGCCTGGTGCTGTACACTGGACACAAAGAGAGGCTCCTCTGTGATCTTCTGGAGATTTGGGCTCGTGAACAGCTCCTGGAGGCCTGCAGAGAAATGAGACCAAGTTGGTGCCACAAGTTTCTCAAAGCTGTCCGAAGAAAGCAATTCCATGATCTGTTGCTCCATGCGCTGCCCACCATGGAGGACTGGAGAACTGACAGGCAAGAGAAACAAAAATTCTACCTCTTTAAGAATAGTAGTGCAAGAACTTGAAGTCAACCTTAAAAAGCAGCAGCAAGTCTGAAGACTCTTTCTAGCTGGGCTGGAAACACTTCTACAGAGATTATTTTTTTAAAGCAATTCTTTGCAAAACAAAGTGAACTTTTAAATTATTCTCATCTGGAAGGGCAGCACCTGGTGTTTTATTTCAGCTCCAAGTTTTGTAATCTGCATTTTCTCTGTTGGCCATTTCCATGTCCTGGACACTGAATTAAATGCCAAAGCAAGAGAGCGGGATTGACGCACGGGGGAAGTTGGTCTTGGCTACAATAGGAAGAACTCGTAAAGACTGTGAGAAGCTGTGAACGCTGCCTTCCCTGTAGTATCATCTTGTTGGAGCAAAACATTTGGTGCCAGGCAAGCAAGGAGTAAGGAGGAGGAGAGCAAGAAGAGCTGGGAGAGTTTGGAGTTCTGGAGCAAGCTGTGAGGCACAGCTTTAGAAACAAGGGTGGCAGCTTTTGGTGTCAGCGAACAGATTGATCAGCTCCTCTTGTTCTGTGCAAACCCTGCTAGAGGCCTTACCCATTTGGCTGAGAACCCGGTTGAGTTCCAGCCGGTAGTCCAACTTTATTTTGGGGATCTTCACTGTGGTGGGCACCTCTCTGGGGAAAAGCCTGCACAGTTCTTTGTAAGGGAAGTTCTCCAGCACGTGAGAGGTGTTCTGGCTGTTCTGGTTTGGGACGATGACCACAAAACTCACGTTACTCTTAAAGGGAAACTTGGCCACCTGGAAATAAAACCAACCAGAGAAGAATTGAGGGAAAAGGAAGGGAAGTCCAGAAAGTGATGCTTTCAATTCAGTCTTTTTCTAATTGGTCTACAGGGCCACTCTTGCTCTCGGATGAAAACAGCCTGGTGAGAAGGAGGGATCTGACTTCTCCAGAGGAGAATTTGTTGGTGTAACAGCTTTGGATTTTAGTATTAGCCACTGGCTGGTAAAGATTGAGCAGAGTGAAAGCCCATATGCACAAGCTTGCCCCACTCTGGATTCTGTAAATCTCCAACAGCACATTGTCTGAGGGAATTCCTTTCCATATTTCCTCATTTATCTTTAACTCAGGGCTTTAAAACTCTATTAATTCACAGTTAGTCAGAATATCTCTTTGTGGTTTTTCCTAGAGATTAAAAGTGAAGATTCAACATTCTTGCTGGAAGCAAGGACAAAGAATGATTATTAAATTTTTGTGTGCTATGCCTGTTAAAAAAAAAACACATTTGTTTTTTGGAGAGAATGCTTGCATTTAATAAAATACCACAGCAAGAGGAAATTCCAATGAAAATTTGCAGTGCTCCTGAGAGATATCTACCTGAATATCCTGGGACTCCAGTGTAAACCAGCTCAGGGGGTACTGGTGGGCTTTCATCATCTCAACTGGGACCACAAACTCATTGTCAATGTGGAATACATCTGGCCCAGTGAAGCTTGCATTAAACTTATTCCTCCAAAACCCTGTAAAAATAAAAGTTTTAAAAGTGATGAAGTTAAATTTGAGTAGAAAACCAGAAACTGCTGAGCTGACCTCCTATCTTGAGTTCTCTAACAAGGCCAATAGTGACCAGGGAAGTGAAAATACAGCAAAGAGAAGTCAGTACCAAGGCTGGAAGAGCCCTTAACAGCAGGAAACTCTTATCATCCAGAGAGAAACTATGGAATAACAGAAAGAACACGGATTAATCCTCATGCCTCAAGCGTGGGAGACTACTGAAGGCTATGGAGATAAAAGAAACTATGTTTGTGCTTTGAAAAATGGGAGTATTGCCTCTGTGCTGCAGAGGGAGAAACACTGCTCCAAGACCAAGGTAAAACGTTTGTAGATTTACACTGAAAGTGTTTTGGTCTGTGCACAGCCCTCAGGGGATTAAAAAAGGAACATGTGGCCGACCACTGTGCTGTAGTCAGAGAGAAATCCACAGAAGCTGCCTCTGAGCTCTGTGGTGGGTGTGCAGTGAGCTGCAAACGACCTGGTTCATCATTTAGGTTAGAAAAGACCT
>VYZR01012169.1:50842-63555 GCA_013400675.1 Oxylabes madagascariensis | reverse complement strand
GCATAACAGTTTATACATGTCACCAGAACTCCAAATAAAATAATCACAGTGTTCAGTTACCAGGTTAGTCAAAGGTCCTCACCTCCCTTATGACTGAAGTGCACAGTCTGCAGTTTGTTCATCTTTCTAAAGCCTTGGGTTTTGAGTTTTGTCAGATTTCTGCTTGAGTAATTTGTTTTCTTTTGGTTCCTTCAAAGAGGACTTAATCAGATATAGCAGACTGTTTGAGACAAGCAAGGAAAAGATTCAGACATCTTTTTAATCAATGCCCAAAGCAGACTTTGAGACTACAGTAAAAGAAGGATCATACTTAAGCTCCGAAGAGCAATGAAGTCTTTGGATCACAAAATCATAAGAGGCTGGTGTTACAGGTGAGATTTTACATGAAAGACAATTTTTATTCTAAAAATTACATCAATGAGTATTTTCTT
Organism: Oxylabes madagascariensis; assembly: GCA_013400675.1. Taxonomy (NCBI): domain Eukaryota; kingdom Metazoa; phylum Chordata; class Aves; order Passeriformes; family Timaliidae; genus Oxylabes; species Oxylabes madagascariensis. Next base: position 63,124 of record VYZR01012169.1, on the reverse strand, counting down.
GTCAATTTACCCAGACAAACTGTCTCATCAAGGAGTCAAATGAGTACCAGGGCAAATGAAGCAGCAGAAGCACAGATTCAAGGTGGGAGCAACACTACTCCTTTGTGTGACAGCAATGTCCTAGATCCACACATCAACCTCATGAATTCTCAGGAACAGACAGGTGTTGGTATGAGCAGTCAGACTTTCACCCTACATCTCTTTGCAAGTCACAGACATGCTGTGAGACTCGAAAATCAACACAGTGGCCACAGCCAATTTAATTTAAAGTCATTACTTGTAGACTAGTCTAGAAGATGGGAGCAGGAAGAGCAAAGCACTACACTGAGCCAGGCACCTCCAAAGCAGCAGAGGGATTCAGATTCATCTCATGAGTCTTTCCCACTCGAAGCTGACTAAAGGAAGAGGAGGACTTGCCCTGGTCTTCTGGCTCCATAGTTTAAGCCCCTAGTCAGTGGGTGAGCTGAGTAAAAGACACAGCCTGCACTATACACCCCATTTTTCTGTAACATACCATTTTGAAGCAGTCTGAAGCAAAACTAAATTACGCACTAGGTAGGATATGTGTAATTAGTGACTCAAGTTTCTTTGCATCTGTCTTCTGCACCCCACTTTCTGACAAATGACAAGTATTTTAATGTTCCTTACTGCCTAGAAATTTCCTAATTAACATTCTCACGCCTCTTAAAACAGATTAGTGTAATTACAAAGCCCCTGTTTAACTTGCAATCATCAGTAAAAAAAAAAAAAAAAAGAAAAAATCAAATGCAAATGTTCTTTAACATCCTCAGAAAAAAATTAAAACTCATTTTACCATAGCACCTGCTGGGAAGGGAAGGATTGAAAACAGTCTGAGATTAGTGAAATATAGCCTAGTGAGAATCAGGCAACAGACACTGGGACAAGTTATAGCTGGTGCATAGCATGGCCCCAGCTCTGCAAGAGAATTCATTTCCAATGTCCTGGATGAGATGTCCAGGAAGAGCTACCAAGACTTCTTCAAAATGAATTGTGAAGTATCAGCCTAAATAAAAGGGTTTTGCTCACCAGCTTCTGTTGGCTGTCAGGCGAGGAAACACTCCTGCAAGCAGCTCTGCCAGCAATGCTGAAAAGAAGAAAATGCCCAGAATAGATGGACTGTGAGCTCTCCCATCATCAGCATTTGCTTTGAGTCTGTGTGCCCCAAGCTCAGAATGCAGAGCTGGGTTGGTTTGCTGTTCTCTGCTGCCCAGCACCACTCTGGGTCCAGCAGGGAAACTGCCACGGGCACATGACTTCTTCCAGGCTTTGGAGGGGCACCCAAGCAGGGTACCAGAGGCCCGCCAATAGCACATACTAGAAAATTTTGTTCTGGAACCCAGAGAAGTGCCTGGTGGAAACCAGATAAGCAGGTGACTCCTCAAGCAGGCTTATGAAACTGCATGCTGCCTCCAAACTTTGGGCTGCTTTCCCACTGTTCCAGACCCGCTGCTCCATGTCCAGCCTCCTCTGTATTCAGAGGTATAAACAGCTCCATGGTTTACTCCCACTCTGCTTGCAGTGGCTGATGAAAAAACCCTACATTTCTGTATGGAATTCGAGAGCTGGGATGATACAGACATGCTTATTGTATTGGCAAAAGGACAGGCAAGGGGTAATGCTTTCCTGTACTTATTTCCCTTACCTTTTGAGTAATGAGTAAGTTCCCAAGCAGCAGCTGATCTCTCTTTAAGCTGGAAGCTGCAACCTACAAGCTGTGTGCTCTTTTAATGTCTTTACATCTGCAGGGACAGTTGATATGCAGCACAGCAGAATGGATGTACGAAGTTGAAAAAAGATATGGGCAATATTTTCTAACCAGTGTCCAATTTTGCCTTCTCATGTCAGCTTCTTGGTCACACTAAAGCTAATCAGAACACAACCCTCAGCAGATCAGACCTACAGCTCTGGCAGAGCCTGAGAGCTTGTGTACAAGCTGGCCCAGCTGACAGTCCTGCATTTACAAGCCAAAGCCACAAATTGTTTTCTAGCAGAAACTAGTTAAATGGGCACTAAACCATGGAAAGTTGCTGGATTCTTGACAGCAGAACAACATCAGAAAGTCGTGCAATGCTTCTGGCTTCTAGCTGCAATGGGCAGAAACTGAAATATAGGAGATTCCATCTGAACAGGAGGAAGAATTTTTTACTGTGAGGCTGACAGAGCACTGAAACAGGCTGCCCAGAGATGTTCCTCTGGAATGACTCAAAAGCCTTTTGGACACAATTTTGAGTAATGTGCTCTAGGGGGCCCTGCTTGAGCAGGGAGGTTGAACAAGATGATCTCTTCCAACCTTACCCATTCTGTGATTGTGTGCTTCATTATAACATTTAAGTTTTGAATTCCCCTAGGACAGATTCAAAAAGGCTGTATTTGAAAGGGTGAACAAAGTCCTCTTCCTAAGTTTTGATTTATTAGGCCTGAAAATAATATAAATTTCCCTAATACCTAAGAAATGGTAAGCATTTTCTCCCAAACATATTTCCCAAAAAGATAAAGGAAACTGAAACTGCATGAACTCTGAAATCTGACAGGCGAAGGACAACAGGATGAAATAGTCAGTGTTTCGATACCCTTATTTGCTTTCAGTGAACAGTTTTAGAATAAAGAGCTGGAGGGATGATGTTGAACAGGGAAAACTTCACTTCAGTCTTCACAGCTGAGTACACCAGCAGAAAGCTGGGTGAGGACATTTGTCTCTATTTTCCTCATGCTCAGGGAATGGTTTACTGATTAACCTGAAAAAGCTAAGATCTGCAGTGCATCAGTGAGCAGACTGGAGACTGAGGTATCCTACAGAGACTGAGAAAATAGCATTAAAAACCCCAGAAGGGTGTCCCTTCACCTTTAACAGCCTTTCTCTTCCTTCCTGCAGAGGAAAGACTGAATGTCCTGATTGAAACCCACCTGCGCTGTGACCATGCTGCCCTCTGATTCCCAGCCACACTTCCTATGGACACCTTGACTGGCTCTAGAGCTTTTCCTGATTGAAAGCCATGGTTGGAAATGTCATTCCTTAAGTGTTTAAAATGACCTGGTGAATGTTTGTAGGGCTGTACCACAACAACATTTTTCTCTGGTGATAGTGCCAGCTAAAGAGACCCTCACTCTTTCTGGGGTGCTTCCTCAGCCGAGGCAAATGGAGAGAAAATCTTTCTCTCTCAGCCCTCTGTCTTCCTGCCTTGGGTCCCTCACAGCACAGGTGAAGCAGCCCCCATGGCATCAGAAGTACCAGCAGGCACTGTGATGCCACGGGAAAAAACGGGACCAAATGATGCTCTCACCTTGCTGAGGCTCAGTGGCACTAGACATCAAGCCCTGAGTAGAGGGGAGAGTTGAAGCACTGAAGATGTTCTTCTTGAACAGAATGAGCTAAAAACCTCAATTGTGGCATTCCACACAAAATCTAGATTTCATCTATATGATAGAAGGCAGAGTAGAAAGACATCTGCACAAATCTGCTTAATCTGTGGGATTTCTCATCACACCTGATAGCAGCCATCACCACTCGCTGATGAGACCACACAAGGGATCAGGCACACACTCACCACCTGGCAGGCTGTGATAGACTGTGAGGGGACAAGAGGCCACAGATCCATCTGAAGGAACTGTCAGCATTGTCAACCCCTAAATACAGAGCAGAAATTATTTATTCCTACAACCCACAAAATAAGACAATCTTTCGAGGTGGCTGTCTGAGCAGCCAGTAATAACTCAGAGTCTATGAAGTGACAGGCGAAAAGCGAAAAAGAAGCAGAAGTGAAATAAATTTCTATCTCTGCCTCAGCTTCTGCACTTGAACAACTACACAGAGTGTCTACACACAACAGATATGTGAAATGCTGAGTTACAGAAGAGTTGTTATGGGGCTGTGAGTAATATGGTCTAGTGGAAGTTGTTCCTGCCCATGGCAGAGGGTTTGGAACTAGCTGGCCTGTATAGTCCCTTCCAACCCAAACTGTTCTATGATTCTATTACGTCTGAGTTCTCAGTGACTATTTCTTACCCAGCCGTTTTCTCCTACTCTGATACAAAGTCAAACCAAGATCAATACTGTAGATAATAATCTCAACTAATCCTGCAAATTGTTTCTGTCCATAAACAACAATATTGTAAATAAGTAAAAAGCTATGAGAAGTCCTGAGGGAAATAAAAATGTAATACACTGAGGCAATTACATACACTTTCTATTAAGCAGACAAAGCCCACATGTTGTGGCTTCTTACACTCATTACTCCAGCAGACACAAAAATATTACAATATTAGTTTGCAGGAAATACTTCAGGTAACTAAGTACATATTTCATCAGATTTTACTGCACCATTAAACACACTCATATCCCATAACACACCATGCCTATACAGGGAGGGCTGTGGGAACACGGTTTGCATGTTGCTGGCTTCAGAGGTGCAGCTCTTCAAGCAGTATCAACCAAGCTATATCCATGCTGATGCCAAGGAGAAAACCTACCTCCACTTTTTTTTTTCCCATGGCCATGTGTGCCCCCTTCTACCCTTATGCCAACAGCTAGCATCCAATCACCCTGATCAGGGGCCTCTCAGGAGAATAATCCCAATTAAATCAAAAGACAAAGAAATGTAATTCCAACACAAAGAAATACTACACAGCCACGTGGACACAGCCACTTTAAGTTTTTCCAGGGAGCTGAGTGTTTACAGACATCATTGAATGCCTACTCTAGGGCATGGCTTTCCCTAAAAAATGCATCAGATCTGCTGCTCCTGTGTGGATGTGTCTGATGCCCACGTGGCACCAGCCAACTGCAACTGGCAGCCGTGCCAAGCCCCTCATGTCTAGGGGCTCTTGAAAGGAGATCTCACTCTTTCACCTCCTGATGGGTTTGAAGGGGCTGAAAAATATTCCCCCAAAAGTAACTCATCCCAGTTGTCTTGGGATGTTCCCAGGCAGATCAGAGCCAGTGCAGTTATAATCTCTTGTAGAGGGAGAAAACAAAGAGCTCGTCTTCAAAGAGGATAAAATGACCTCAAGAAAAGGGGAAGGGAAAGAGCCTCTGTGTGAAGACCTGAAAATGGGATGATCCACTGAATCATAGCCAGGATAGCCATGAATGGGAGGAGGAAATTGTTTCTGAAGCTTCCAAAAATGTAAAATGTGAAAAGGGAGTGGGCAGAAGAATTTAACTGTTGGAAAAATTACGGTTGGTATCAACACATGACCTATAGTTACCCATTACTGCTCCAAAGCTACAACTACAGTAAACAAAAGAACAGAATATCACTCTCAACCACAAACACCCAAGCGGGTCTAAAATATTATTAAGGTCTACCCAGAAAACTACCATGTTTGAAAAAACAGCAATACTCATGCAACAGCCTCAAGGAGTACAGGAGCAGGACTGGGAGATTTTCTAAGCAAACAATCCCCCTCCCCCCCAAAAAAAAAAATTAACATGCAGGCGGGTATCTCCATGCCAAGGGAATTCCCTGCTGCTGCCATCTTCTTGGCAGCTGCACAAGCTCACCTTGGGACCCTAATTCACAAACCCACAGTACAACCATCGGCTCCACATTCTTGTCTCCCAATTAGAGGCCCCAGCTCTGGTCCTGGGAAGCATTGCCACCAGCCATCAGCCAGGAGTCCTGCTGCACCAGGGACCTGTGCACAGGAATTCTCAGTTTTCCTTCACTCTGAGAACATGGGGCTGAAAAACGTGCCCTACCAAATGGATATCCACTCAGTAGAAAATGCTGCTGAATCCAGAGGGGAAAGTTTTGGGGACCTTCTTCAGGCTATCACCTGCTACTGGGCTGCTCCTAGAAAAAGGAGAGCAGCTAGTTGCAAGGCATTTTATGCACAATTTATACCAATTCTTTACATCATGAAAAAGTGGTTTCCCTCTTATGCAGAGAAAATCAAGAATGTTGAGTATCCTTCCATCCCTTCTAGTTTGTGAAACAAAAAGCAGAGAAAAAGGTAAAGGGTTTAATCAACCTCCAATTCATTTTTATTGTTAGCAGATGCTTCAAATTGCTAGTTCTCAGGGGGCTGCTTCAGTCTCTCTTTTGCAGTTGCCTAAATCCATTGTCAGCACTGACAGCGACAGAAACACAGATGACAAAAACCAGTGATGCTCTAGCACAGAACAGCTCTGCCCAGTTCCTACTCAGAAAGGACTGCTGGGGGGGAGCCAGGGCAGTGCAGGCTGAACAATGGGGTGAAGAGGGAGCAGAGCCAGCAGGTGCTGCAATGGGGCTCTTCAGAGGACACGGGAGAGAGGCTGAAATTAGTACCTCCCTCTCCCCGAGCCCTCTTGTTCCTGGTGCTGCACGGTGGGCACTTACCTTGTGTGCGCTGTACCAGGGGCCAGACAGGGGCCCACTCCCGGTTCCCGGTCCCCCAAAGGATGCATTCCAGGATGCATTCCAGGATGCATTCCAGGGTGCCTGGGATGATGTCCCTGGCCCTGCCCTCAGGCCCCAGGCACTGGCCATGCCATGCACTGTCACAGCGGTGGGGAGGGGTGGCTGTGAGGAGAGGCGAGCAGGATGTGGACGTGGCACTCTCTTCCTGGTGTGGGGAAGGCTGCTCACACGAGTCACTGTGCACGCAGGTGTGTGCGGCCAGGGCTGCAAGGCTGCTGTGCACCAGGACACCCTCAGCTGGGGGGTAGCTGGAGCATAGGACAGGAACGGGAGCTTGACAGAAGGTTTTGCTGCTCCTTCCCAGGGCGTTCAGGTGCCTCTTTTTCTGTCTCTGACTTCCCCAATGCCCCACCCTGCTCTGGGGAGGCAGCCTGAGAATTTAACTCCTTCAAATCAGTGCCTAAATCTAATGGTTAAGTATTCATTCCTCACTGCTAGATTGCAAAACTTAGAAGTTGTTGTTCCCCGAAGGCAAATAGTCACTTACATAAATACTTATGTCCTGTATTTTTCTCTTCTAACTATTGCCTGAATAGTTTCTTTGCAGAGACTTCAGGCAATGTGTTTGTTCCCAGTCTGTGGCTTTATTCATTCATTCTTTCAGTTTTGATTTGATAATTTATTTCTTCTGGGGAAAACAACGACTAAACAAGCTCATTAAAGGGAGGGTAGAGCTAGCAAGGTAGGAGCTCGGTAGAATTACACAGGAGACAGAAACAACCTTCTAGAGAAGCATAGAAAGGAATATCAAGACGCCACATCTTCAGGCTCTGGACAATACAACTGCATGCAATTCAGAGAGCTCATACTCTGCCTTGGAGGAACTGACTTGTTCATTCCATTGCTTAGCAGGGTTTGATAACACCATTGGTAGCAGACAAGGGTCAGTGGGCAGTTATTCTGCTCCGTGCTACAATGGTTTTCTCCTACTCTTAAGAAGAACTGGCATTGATTGCTTAGTCCCAGTAGGGCCCGTGGTCCTACCATCAGCAGATCAATCAAGAGAGAACAAGTCACCATGCAGGATAGCAGGCTGGGGAACAAGCTTCCAGCAGGCACGGAGATATTATGCCTAACAGAAATGAGCAGCAGCAAAGCTGATTGCCAGTATGATTAATTTGGTCAAAAATAGAAGAAACACACAATTACAGGAAAGAAATGGTAGTTAAATTAATACTTTCCAACTTGAATGCATAATGTCTTAGCCAAAATGATGTTATTTGAATCCAGACAGAAAATGATATATGAAAAGCAGAAGTGGCAAGGTAATGCTTCAGTTAGATGATGGTATAACACCCCAAAATACAAAATCTTGCCTTATAGCATAAATGTTTTGTTCATGTGTGTGGCCTAACTTGAAATATCAGTTTCTGTGATCACAGCTCCAGTGAGTTCTTTGTAAATATTGGAATTAGCTGCAGCCATGGATATATAGGTACTCTGGGAAAAAACAGCTCCAGTATTTCATGGCTGTGTAAATTGCTGCAGATAATTTTTGCAGTGTTGGGTAATTATTCTCTGTAGTCTAAGCATACATTATAGAAAAAAAATCTAGGCAATCTTATGGTTGCAAAAGAACCAGTGCAGTGAAACTGGAGTGTAAACTGCTGCAATGATATTTGCCCCGTCCAAAGAGAGTTGAAACAATAGCCCAGAGGGAAGTGTGAAAGGACCCATTCTTCTAACTGGAGCGCTAAACTGCAAGTCTGCTGACAATTTAAGTGTCAACATCAGCTACTTCACGGCGGATCATTTGAGCAGAAACACCAGGCTAATGTTCTTATTTGTCATTCTCAATTTGCACTTGTTGTATAGCAGATCCTGGGGTGAAGAGGAAAGCGGCAACGATTGTCAAAGGTTGCTGAGCTGAGGAAAGTTCTCCCATTCCTCACCCTTCTTCACACAGTCATCTCTACCCCAGTTCAAAATAGGAAGCAAAGAGGTTGATGCTCCCCCAGGATGGAGAAATTGCCTTTGGTAGCCAAAAGCCACAGTGGTCCCTACCAGCCTGCCAACGACCTTTGCAGTATGGTTCTCTGTTAACAAAAATTGGTAGGAGATTGGTAGGAGATTGAAAAGGAGTGTAAGGGGAGTGGGAGGAGAGGAGCAGCCCAAAATATCTCTTGGGGACAGTTGCTGTTGTTTTGCTTCATTCTTGTTGATTCACTGCCTAAAATACAAATGTGGCTGTGGTTTTCTCCTGCATAAGAGAGCTATTGGAACAGGTTTTCTGTAATGCTGTCTATATGGAGCCCTTGTTGAATTGCTTTTGAAGCTGATCTAACAGTGACAGATAATTATTCCCCAGTTGGGTCCAGACATATCCACTCTGTCTAAACATGCCAGGGGTCCTTGTGGCATCCTTTATTTATTAAAGATCTCTGATTGTCTTGCATATAAAACTATTATTCAGTTATTCAGAATAATTTAACTTTTCTTTACATTGTAAGCCAGCCCTATTAAAATATTAAAGAATATTTTAAAAATTATTTCTGCTCAGTTACTACCCTCCATTAGGAAAACCAACTAACTATGTGCCAAAGTCCCTATCCTTGTGCATTTCTATTTTCAGTGATGTTGAGGTGTTTGGCATAAAGGTATAAAGGTATAAAGGTATAAAGTCCTTGGGACTGGATCCTGAAGTATCCTGAGGAAATGTCTCGTGAAGTGGAAGCAGAAGATGGGATCTGCAGGATGTTTTAACTGAGAACATTACTCCCAGTTTGCAGTGGTGCACAACTGTGCAGAAAGTTTGTTTCCAAAGTCAAGTTCCATTTGAGGGCCCTTCAAATCAGGGGTGTCCTCTGCCAGCTGGGCCAGCAAAATAGACTACAGCCACTTCAAAAGCTTTGAAATATAAGGCATTTTCAGTGGGTACTACAATACATTAGCAAGGTCACCTCACTGGGGATATGCGCAGAATGCACCATGTGCAAATATCTGTTTGTGGTTTTTTGGTTGTTGTCTTTGTTGTACTGTGGGAAAACTGGGGTAGCTCAAAATATACCTCAAGAAAAGTATCTTCAGAAAGGTGACCTGATTTGCTGTTGCTGGATCTGTCTGTTTTTACACCTGGGCAAAGGCAACAGATGTGCAGATTTGTGTCTGTCTGTGGTGGCTGACCACATCAGTACCAGGACAGGAATGTTTCTCTCCCTGTGAGTAGCACCTCACTAACTTGGAGTAGCACACAGCACAAGGTAGCACCTGTGAAGATGGAGTAGACGCTGCTTGAGTTGGTTTGCTGAAAAATCTCAAGGCTGGTTAAATGGAGTAATCCGTAAGGCAGCAGTATTTGACTATTCTCATTCTATTCCCAGCCATTTTTGCGTAGGAGAGAAGGGACCTCACAGCCTGGGAGATTACATCCACCTTCTCTAGTGCTTCCCATCGAGTTCTTAACACCTTGGGTTACTTCTGAACAATGGAGATGCAAGAGACTGTTTTGGGTGTTAATTGCATAGATTCCCTCACTTGCAGCATCCAAGGCATTTCTCTCTGATATTCTTGGGCCAAGCATTGGTTGCTGTTAACAATAGATAATGTTCCTCTGTTTGGTCACGAGGATTTGGAGACTGCAATGGATGCTTTGTCAGCTTCAGGTTCAGGTGATGTGGGACAGTGCCTGATCTGTGTCTCTCCCTGAACTCTGGCTTGTATGACATTGAGACCTCATAAACCAACAGAGTAGGCAGCTTCCTACCCCTGGTTGCTTTAGCCTCTGGAAGTCATCTATGAAGAGCTTGATCTGGTGTCCCATATTGGGATATTCAATGCTCTTGGGTGTCTGAAGAGGAAACAAGAGGGCTTTTCATGTTTGCTTGCCCATGCCCCATCACTTCTCTGAGCTTACACTTTGCCACTGTAGATGAGCCACACTCTCGGCTGAGAAGAGTCCCCGTCCTTGACTACTGGGCACTGGTCACAGTTACTGAGACTTCCTAAGACAGAAAATAAAACAGTCAATGGTTTCCTTCTCTGACAAATAGGAAAGCAGTCCTTTGTTCAGGGTACTTAGGTGTTACACTGTGAGGATAGAGCCCAGGTGATGGGAAGTTCAGTGTTGAGATGGATGGTTCTAGCTGGGTGGTACAGGAGAGAGCTGAAGACCTTGCTTTTACCTGCTCTTCAGAGGACCCGGCTGCTAGTGCCAGATGAGTGCCAAAAATGCTGAGCTTGAGCAGGATGATCAGACATGTTTCTGAGTTAAATGTCTACAAGCAGACTTTTGCTGGGTCACTCACTATGAGTAAGGCTGTACCTGTGGGCTGGGGATCTGCCTGGAGCAGGTTGCAGGCAGGGAATACTGTGTAATGGACAGTGCAGGACAATTTGTGTAAGATGTGTACCAACAGTAAGCTGGTTTTTACAAACAGCTTTCATCTCCCTTCCCCAGCAGCTTTACAAGACCATGGTGCAAGTATGTACTACCTCATATGCTAGCAATTACAGTCCTTTGGAAAGTTGCTTTCCATCTTGAAGTCTACTAATGTACCAAAAATAGAAGTCCTGGGATCAAGATGTATGTTACAAACCTTGGAGAAGGCTTTTTTCCTTCCTTTCTGCATGGTGGATGAGTGAGAGATTTGTAGACTTTGGACATTTTCATTTTTGCCTTTTAGACCCTACCAATTTAGGCTTAATCCTGATCCTTTTAAAATCAATGTCGAAGTTCCCACTGACTTCAAAGGAGACAGCCTCAACTTTCAAATACGTTAAAGAATAATTTTAAGCAAACAAACCCAAAATGGATAAGAACTACATTTTCTCTCTCTATTAGGCATGCAACTTATTTTCTCCAAATGTAAGCGTTACCTGGAGAACTAAGCAGTGATGTGGTTTTTATTATTTCTTTCGGAGGAGGCTGCAGTACCCAAAGTATATTCCATACATACTTCTTCATTTAGGAGCCAAACATAGCTATGTAAAGTGAGCGGCTTGTTTACAGTAGGCCCTTATGTCTTGCTATCAAATTAGTGGCAAATCAGGACTGTAGTAAACAGAGGTCAAAGATCAAACCCACAATTTCACATAAAATTCCAGACCATGTACACAAAATTTAAAATGCAAAATCTTCAAATCACAAGACCATCAACTGCTCTTAAAACTAATCAAAAGCAGGATAAGGACTGAAGGAAATGAAATTTAAACGTGATTTTAATCCAACTTTTAATGGAACTGCTACATCTTGGGTATCTTTTAACCATGACAGCGGGTTCCATGCTACTTATTACATACCATGAAACAAGGTTTTGGTACATCTCTCTGGCTATTCATACATGCTGTTTTGTTTCTTTTTCTCCAATTTGAAATAAAAATAAAATAAATTACAGAAGTGTTGTCACCTAAGATTTTACTGTGGTTCTGTTCTTGCTAAAGCCCATGGTAATTTTACATCCCTTTTTTTTTAGTACATTGTTTCTCTGTGTTCAGAATAGGGAATGACAAGATGCTGTGTGCTCCATTTTGTGACTCTGTTTGAACCTTGGCTGATGGTCCCTTGGCTGATGGTCCCTTCCTTATCTGGAGGTCCGTGCCTCATACATGTCCCACAAGAGTTCCAGGACCATGCCAATCCCATACTCATGTGTTAGAGTAATCCCCAGTCTGAAGTGGTCTGGGAGGAAATCTTTTGTGCACCCAGCTAAGGGAAAGTAAGGATGCTGACTCCTTGAAACTGAAACATATTTGTTTAATGAAGATTTTGTTGCTGAATGCCACCAGATGTCAGCATACACTATATGATTAAAAGCAAGTGTCTAAGACCTCTGAGAAATGAGCAGTAAAAAAAATGCCTTCTGTCTCATGGAAATGATGAACCAGGGCAGCTTTGCTGGGGGAAGAATTATGGCAGGGATTA
>VYZR01012169.1:36930-48466 GCA_013400675.1 Oxylabes madagascariensis | reverse complement strand
TATCAACGCCATTGCCTGCATGCGATTCAGCTGCTTTGCTCCAGCTCAGCAAATCTGGGGTTTCCCAGAAGCACCAGATGTCCACACCAGAGGCACGTGTATGCAGATGGTCTGTGTAGCAAGCTCACTGCACGTGTGTGTGCAGTAACATCACTGAAGCTCATGCAATCCAAGGGCAAAAATCCACCAGTTCTTTCAGTTTCATCCATGGCATGAGTTGGATCAATCTGAGGATGGTCCTGCTTGAACAAATTGAGTATCAAAAGAAGAGTTTGTCCTGCCTATATCTTATGTAAGTGGTCTAGTGGTAAGGGTAGGGGACGAGTAGTGAGAGATTGCCTGGGGAGTGCCCGAGTGCCTGTTTAACCTGCCTCTATCTATGGTTTAGGAAATCTCCCCTCTTTGGAGGGAATAAGGCAGGCACTTTGTTTCAAATCAGTGGAATATCCTTAAACAGGATTTGTGTGCCTACGTGCCTTTGAAGAGCTGACCTGTGCCTCAGAAACCTTATTCCACTGAATAGCCCACTGACTTCAGAGGAAGGAAACTGCATATTATAAAATCTGTATTCCAAAACCACACTGAAACCAGCCCTGGAGCCAGATACTTTATGTATTACAACCTTGACAACACTTACATATGGTGGCAGTGAACTGAAACAGAGTATGATAAGGTCCGATCTGGATTGAATCTGTTCTAAAAAAATAGTGATTTAAAAATAAAAATTATGGTATTTTGGTAAATCCATAAAATCCCTGCAATATTAAACATAAAAAGTAAAATAACCTGAGGCAAACTGCAGGATAACTGGACTAAGAACACACTGGTTTCTTCCCTCCAAGAAATAAATTGTTAACATGAATATCACATATGTCTGTGAGAGTGTGTGTGTGCTGGGAGCAGAGGAAGAGCTGAAATATGTTTAATAACCAGTCAATTGATATCACAAACCTTGTATATACACAATATTCCTTGTTAAAATATTTGAAGAATTGGAAACAAGCTTTCTTCACATTACGAAGAACAAAACCTTTTTATGCCTTTGCATTTTAAATTAAGATCCAATAGGTTTATTTCCTAGGAGTTCTGTTTTCATAAATGTACCATTTTGTGTTCTAAGAACAGATAAGATACCCTGATTATAAACAAGCTTTTATAAATACCAAAGATCAAAGTCCCTTTTTTTTTTTCTTGCTATAACTACAGAAATACTCACTGTAGTGTTTTGGAAATGCTGCTTTCATCCTTGTAAAACCATCCAAGCAAGCAAAGGACAAACAGATCTTCAGAGATGGAGATAAAATTTCAAATTATTTCGACAGAACAACAGTAAATAATAATAAATCAAGAACATGGTGATGGAATTCTTTTGCAGGGAACATCTTCAATGAGGTATATTGACACAGATGTTTCCTGAAAGAGCAAGTAGAGATCCCTGAAGCATTTGCTGCAGAAGTGCAGATGTTTGCTTTGGTGAGGAATACTATCATCATGAAAGTAAACAGAACTTTGCAAGGGTATGTCCTGGAGGGTGTATTACATTTTCTTCATGCAAATGACGGATTTTAAGTACTTCATTGAAGGGGAACCTTACCTTGTTAGTGGAGAAAAATACTTTCAACTGTGATGTGGGTTATTTTTTAGACAAAGACCGTTTTATTAGAATATGTACTCAAAAGAATAGAGTAGAAATAACACATATATATAAAATACCTCCATAAGGGATATTTCATGAGTTTTACCTTTCCTTGGAGTAAGTATTTATTTCTTGCCAGAAATTTGGTTCCTTGCATAGAGTCTGCAGAATATTCCTTTCTGTATTTATTATATTTTTTTACAATATTATAATAATTGTAAGATTAATTGATTTTTTTTTAACTTCTGGCTGAATGACACTGTCCCTTTTTCAGCTTATACATGAGGAACTGATCTTTCTTTTGAAAATACCTTTTTTATTATTAGAAAGCCATTTGTGTTGCAGAGTTTACAGACTGTTTATGATAGTTTTGGACATGATGGAAAGGAAAAAAGAGCAGTTGAAATTGAAATCAAGCTATACCAGGCAAGGAAACCTATTATATAAGGAAAAGATTTACAGGATTTCAATCAAGAGTGGCTTATGTGTGCAGCACATGGAGAGGTTTTGGTGTTGCAGATCCTCCAATTCTTCATCCAGTCTTTGCACATGTGGAATAAATGGATTCCACCCAAATCTTGAGCCTGCAAGGTTTTCCTTTGCCTTGTAATATAATCTGCTAAGTGGAATAGGTTTTGTGAGTTTCTCCTAAAGGTTGGTGATCAAATCCCAGATGCATGTGTGGGTGGGGAGAGACCATTTTCAGTCCATAGTAGAACAGGCTTTTTCAACTATTAGTAGAGTTTCATGCAGAAACCTACTCATCTCTTTATAAATCAAATGCAGCAATTCCTGTTATTTTAATGAGCACAACATGGAGTGTGCACAGATATCTCCACTTATTGCCATGGTTATATAGATCAGGTTTGTATCTACTAGTTTGCTAGCTCAGGACATGCGTAACAGCAATGCATGACAGAAATGGTGGAGATTGGCTTTATAAATAGCTCAAATCCGCACAGAAACTGTAAGCCAGGGGGAGTTTGTGTCTTTGACATTTTGAGGAGGTTTTATTTTTTCCTTTTTTCCTAGAGGGTGATTTTAATTCTCTGAGAAATAGTATTTTGGAGTTTGCAGGGTATAACAGGTTTTCCATAACTTTTTTACATTGAATGCAAGCTGTGTTTGTCATTTCTGTAAAGTCTTGTCTCAGCCCCTTGTCTTTTCTATTCTTATGCCACCTGTCCTGATGAATCTTTTGTATGCATACATCCCTCTTTCCCCTTCTGTCCTGGGATATGGGAATGGCGAAGTAGAGATTATGCCCTTAAGCCTGAACATGGCTTCTGAGCCATCCTTTATATATTACAGCATTATATGTAATCCCATCCTTCTGAGATAGCATTATTTTAGCCTATATAGCTCTTGAGGTTGCTAATTTTGAAAATCCAAGTGTAGACAAAGACTACTGAAGAGAAGAAGGAAAAAACCAATTCTAATTGCTAGTGAAAAGTGTTGCATGGTTAGACAAGAAAACCCAGTGGCCAGGCAGGCACCAAGTCAGTGTCACAAGCCCTTCCTAGTCAAAATATGGATGTACATCCCTGGTGGCAAGAGGATGGGATCTGATTGGGTTTGTAGCACTGCACAAGCATTCAGGTCTAAGTGGTCTAAAATAACCTTGAGCTATTTTTGTCTTGCATGGCCCCAGATGTGGATTTCCTACCATCAGCACTCATAACAGTGGTAAAGCAGCTTTTAAAACGGATTTTTTTTTTTTTGCAATCATGCCTTTTTGATTGTTTTTAAAATTAAACCTAATAAAAAGCAGAACTCAGTCTTAAGTTTCCAAATGAACATTTAAGAGCTGGCCAGGAAAGACCATCTTCCCACAAAAAAGAGAAAGAATAACAAAGAAAAATAAATATCTAATTTGAAAAATGCCAAAGGAAAACATATTTGCCAGGCATTTTAGCTTTTGTAGGTTACCCATCAGCCTCAGGTATGGGTTGCAAGTGTTCCCTGTGTTAGTGGTTTTAAATAGCATGTTGCAAGTATCAAGCTTTTGCAATAAATTAGTTCAGTGACAGTTGATTAATTATAAGTTGTCTGAAGTTGTAATCCCCATATTTTCAAGAAAGAAAGGGGCACTTGGTGTTTGCTATTGTTAAAAATTTGCATTCTGGCAACACCGATTAACACTTCACTGTACATATATGGCAAAATGATAGTTCTTTTCCCTAATAATGATTTTCACATGAAGCCCAAGAGCAACTTCTCTTTGCTCAGAGCAGTTTAATTCAATGTTCAAGGCATTGAAAGCAGCTACTTCAGAATCATGTGAGCTCCCTGTGTGCAGTCTCATTGTAAGCAGTTTTTTGTTTAGGATTCCCCATGTGTAGCACACTGTCTTGTGATGCATGCTTATTTTCCAGCACATGCTGATGCTGCTGAACTGTCAGAGAGAAATTCCTTCCTTTGCAAATGTAGCTTGTCTTTGAAGTGGCTCACTGTGAGCTTCTTCTCAGTAAAATTATGTGTGATAATCACCACAAGAGAATTGAAAGGGAGGTGTTTTTAAATTAAGTAGAGAAAGCTCCCAAAGGGATGGCTCAAGTATCATAGCCCTACAAGACTCTTACTCGCAGTTCATGCTTCCTCTTTATCCAGTGGAGAATAATCATAGACAAAAACTTTGAATTTACTAGAGGTTTCATAGGCAGTTTTTAGAAGAGGAGTGATTCTGCTTGTTTTGAGACTGTTAAAAAAGAAAGCATGATCTACTTCTTTACAGGCTGTTAAAATCAAAAGCAAAACCACTGACCAAACAAAAAGCTTGTTAGTACTTACAGCCAGCAAGCAGAGCATGCCTGCACCGTGTCATTGGAATGATGCTGAGGCTGGGGCTCAGCCCTGGCCTGGCTGCAGCGCCCGTGGCAGCTGAGTCACCCAGTGCCCAAGGAGTTCCAAACCTGAGTCACCCAGTGCCCAAGGAGCTCCAAACGAGAGCAGGACCAGCCCAGCCCCATGACTCTTGGCCTCCCCAAAGCTGTCTCACAGGCCTTGTTTATGGCAGGAAGTTACACTGTGGTAGTAGTCACCAGGAGTCTCCAGCAACATATTCTAACATGATGTAATTTCCCAGTGAAAACTATCCCACTAATGTCTCTTTCCAGTTTCAAGACCAACAAACAACATTCACATTGGGCTCAGTTCTAAGTACTGCAAGAGTGACCAAAGATGCCAGTACAAGGAAGGTGCAAGCTCTTTTCTCATGTGCTTCAAATTCAATTTGATGCAATTGTAAGATGCCAGGTGAGACTCCACATCTGTTCTGCATCTGCATTAATTATGGCAGCTTTAAGTGGATTCCATTAAACCAGTGCACTTGTCAGATCCAAGGTTGCAGCCTGCCTTTCTGGGGGCGGCTGTGATTGCTGTCCTGCCCTCTGTAAGCACCCAAGGGGACGTAAGCATCCCTGTCCTTCCAAGCAGGCAAGCCCAAATCCTACTGTATGACTTAAGACAGTTAAAATTGCTGGCCTGAGCCAATCCCCAGGTTAGGCTCCAAAGCACATTCACCTGCATCCCCAAGAGCAAGCCACAGGGATGAAGAACATGAACAGGTGCTGCATCTTTTCCATCAGCACAGCTGATCCTAAACAGGATGTCTGTCCCTGCAGAGGATGGGAAACTCACACTAAATACCTCCAAGGGTGAGCAGGGATCTTAGCAGCAACCTTCACCGAAGTAGTGTAGGCACTTACAGTCTTCGCAGCTCTGAGTTACTTTATGATTATGAGGTGTACACCAGCAAATACTGACATTCCCCCAACTCTTTAGCTGACCTGTGTGCTTAATGATTTTCCACAGGCAAAAGCAGATACTTCAAATTCACAAGACCTCAGCTTTACAAAAATTTACCTTGACAGAGAATCATCTAAGGACAGTGTGGTGAGAGACAGAGAAGCAAAAACGGGGAGCATGGAAGGAACATTGAAAATCACCTAGATGTACTCAGCATCTTGCCAGGTGGGTGCATTCTGCAGGAGGAAAAAGATATTATGGCAATAACGATAATAATACTTTGCAACCAGTATGGTGCAAGGCTAAAGCAAGAACTGACCTCACCCTGTCCACAGGGAGACTATCTGTTCTGCTTGGTCTCATTTGTGATTTTTTTTTCCCTTACATAAAATTTAATTGACTACAACTGATTTAGACCTGAACAAATAAAAGGCAAAGCTGTTGCAATTACTTACTCCTCAAAAGAAAAAGGAGAATCTAGAGTTAAGATCCTGGTTTAGGATGTTTTTCTCTCTCCTAGGTAATTGATAGAAAGCCCACATTTTGTGTCAGAACAATATTATAGCAAATGTTACAGTAATATAGCAATAAATATTTGTAAAACTGAGCCTTTTCATAAACCCCTTCCAAGCTAGGTGGCTCACTGAATGCATTCTCAGCACATAAGAGATTAATTTATCCTTCCATTTTCTTTTACAGTTGGCAAGCAAAGGCCACAGCCTGAAGTCCATACCTCTAGAGACAGCATGGTCTCGGAATACAACCATGATTTCAGCTGAAGAATTTAGGAATTATAAATTCCATAGCAGTTGATACCACTTGACTCCTACATTTGGATTTCTCACATTTGCAGCTAGGAAGGGCAATATATTTGTGTTTATGGTGGAAACACAGAAAACCTGGACCTAGAAAGGGATGCTATAAGAAAGGCTGGTGGTTGTATTTCAGCGCTGTCCTACACACAACTGCAAGTAAAATATTCCCTTTATATCTTGTATGAATTCAGTGTCTCTTTGCCAGGCTGCAAGCGTCGCTGCAGCCTTGTGGGCCTTGCTTGATGCCCAGAGCTAGCCCCCTGCAGCGTTCACTGGCAGTGAGGAAAGCCCAGGTGTCTCCATTACCTGCAATGCTGCTGTGCAGGGCTGTGGGTTCCACAGCCTCAGGTGATGTTTCCCTCTCCAGTCCACTTTGATACTTCAGAGCTGACAGCAATGATCTCTCTTCAGCTGGTATCAGCAGGAGAGAAGGTAAATACACACGGAGTGAAAATCACCCATCTGCAAAATCTTAAGTGCTTAAATTAGATTTAATCACCTCTGCACAGGAAAGAGTTTCCTCTGCAAATAGTGTCTCTCTTCAGGCAGCAAATACTGGTTTAACACCATCATGTCTGACCACACAGCCACAGTTCATTTGTGTCAGCCAGTAATTTTGTCATGAACCTGGTTCTCTCTAGGGGCAGTTGGTAGTCTTTAGGGGACTAATAATGTAATCAAATCCAGAGAAATTAATAGAAGCTAAAATACTGTCTCTATTTTGTCATTGAAGCATAATGACAAGGAAAAAAAATGTGCCACAGCTTGAAAAATAGTTGGATTTAATACTGAGATTCTTTAGGGTTTTGATGGAAGCTTTTATTTTAATCAAGAGCCATCCTTGGGAAAAGCAGGTATTATTTGCTGGGTGGCTCTAAGTGACATATTAATAATGAGATCTTTAGCTTGTTTGCAGAATTGCCACCAATTTCTTATAGGTTGCAAAGAAGACAGTAGCAACCCATGTGTCCCACTGATCTTAAAATTCGTCTGTGTGGAGACATCATTAAAACTGCATGATTGTTGGAGGCTGCAGTGCCCAAGAAACGTGCACCAAAGACAGCAAAAGCTGCCTCTAAAACAGTGAATTTGTATTTATTTTCTTTTATTGCTTACTCATTTACTAAGAGAGAGAACATTTATCACTTGCTCAGTTTTTCCAGCATCGTCTCTCCCTTTCTCTCTGCCGGTCTGTGTAGGACACACACGCTATCTCCTACACCCACTTAACTCTCAAGGTCTCTGAAATGCCTACGCCCTTTACATCCACTAGAATGTTTTGGGTTTTTTTTAAACTCTAGCAGATGCAGAGCCCCACCACACAAAGTGGGGGAGGCAGAGGACACCCAGTCCCCGGGGAGCGGAGAAAGCTGTGGGCAGCACACGCCACTCTGCAGAGAAGGCCTCCCGTGTCTCCCTCCTGTGGCTCTAAAAGCTGAGTTTGCCTTGATCTGTGAAGGGATATTTAAAATGCTGACACTATAAACAAGTCTGAGGGAGTCAAGATCATTGACATCACTAAAACGAAGCTTCATCTCCTCATTCTCTCCGGGCTGCAGAGCAGCGAAGGTGGGAGCAGCGGCTGCACAGGCCAAGGGCAGGTGCTCCTTTCCCTCCCCAGGGACAGCCTGTCCTGCAGCAGTTCCTTCCAGGTCCCCTGCCCAAATTTCCTTCCACACCTGGGCCCCCCTGGCATGCTGCTCTTCTTTTGATCTTGTGTTGGGATGAGGGCAGAATAACTCTTTGCAAAGCTGGCATTTTACAAAGACTTCTTGTGGCCGTCGTGCCAAAAACCTCTCTTCAGTGACAAAGCTCGCACACACTCAGAGCCATGGCTGTTTCTCATGCATCAATTCCCATTGCCTTCTCAGGGGGTCTCGGTGTTCTCCATGACGGGACCTTATATATTTATACTTACTTATGGCCCTACATTGTTTCATTTCCTGCGAGCTTCTCACTAACAGCCTGCTTTGATTTAACTCCATGCAAGCAGGATATTATCAGCCAGGAAAATAGAGAGGATCACAATATTGATATACTGATATTTATGAAGCAAACAAAAAGCATTTTTCCTCATTCTTTCCTCCTAGGGTTTCCAAATGCTCCTTAACTTATAGCAGTAGCGCATTAAGGAAGAGTCTCAGCATCAGGGAAGAACAAAGCCAGCCTACTGCCCCTTTCCAGTCTTTTAGGAAACGGAAATGTGAGAAATTCTGTGATCTTTCATGGAGGTGAAAAGTTAAGGCTTAAGTCTTAGAGGAGCGCCCATTTATTACCTGATATTCTCAATACCTGCAGGATTCACAAAAATTGGGCTGCAATTTTCATTCCTTTCTGCTTCAAAAATTGCCTTATTTTTGGAAAGACACATTCCTGCATTTATTTTGTCTTTATGTGATAGATTTTTCTCATCCTGCAACTTTGTGCTTGTCCTTATTGAATTTCACCTAATTGCTTTCAGACCATTTCTTAAATTTATCAAGATAATTTTAAATTTCTCTCCTGCCCTCCCTCCCCCAAAACCCTGCCAATGTGGTGGTGATGTGTGAATTTCACAAATGTGTTTGGTCTTCCATCATTCAAGTTATTTATGAAAATGCAGGATGGTACCAAGCTTAGCACAGATTTCTATGAAACCTCATGTATGCAACTATTCCTGTTTGTCAGAAAATTATTAAGAACTAATTTCTGAGCACCTTTTAAATTACATTTTCCAAGTGTTTGTGCACCTTTCCCACAGCAGTTTCAGCTAGGCCAGACTGCTAAGTTTTTGCATGAGAAAATCAGAAAAATGCAACAAATATTGCTAAAGTTGAGATACATCACATCTACTTCCTCTTTTCCATGATGTAAATTTCTTTTCAAAGAGGGAAAGTATATTACTTTAACATGATCTGTTCTTGACAATTCCATCCTCCTGATTTCTATAATTTTTTTTTACTCTAAGTGCTTCTAAATATGTGCATTTATTTGAACAACTTTAAATCATTGCAAAGCTCTCTAAGTTGTACATTTCCAGACCCTCTCTCCACCTCTCACCCTTTTTAAGGACAGGTATTTTTATCTCTCTTAGCTCTGTGATATTGTCACAATTTGGAGTCAATTGCTTCTGGTTATAGCTTGCTTTTGATAATTCTTTTTGTCTTCCAAGTTTTATTAAACTGTCCTGCATGACATATCCAACTTATCACAATAAACCTCATATACATCCCCCCTGCTCTGTTCTAACACTTTCCCCTTGTTACTTTTAAAAGCACTGTGCGTCCTTTTACAATTTTGCATTTTCCAGTGGTTTTGGTAGTATTTCTTCACCTTCTACATCATCTTCATTCACTGAAACCTTTTTGGTTTGGCTGGATATTTTTGCAACTCTTGCTGTTGGCAACAGCTTTGGGCCTCTCAAGTTTTTCTCATAGTTACCTTATTCTTATGGGTGCAGTTTCTATTCAGTTTAGGAACATGCTCTTGTTTCTCCTTTCTGGATTTCCAGATGAAGAAGAGGTTCTAACACTCTTCCTGAGGGTAATGTACAGTAAGCTCAATAAAAAAATTCAGCTGAATGGGGGGAGGATGGTGCTCTGAAGAATGGTCTGACCCTGCCCAGGAGTGAAACTATGTGTGTTTAAACAGGGATGGCAAAGGTGTTGGGACAAAACCAGTTTGTAGACCCAATAATGTGTTTTAAAAGTAAAAAACTTCAGGGTTCCTCCAGTGACCAGGCAGATGTGCAAGAGGCTCCACAGCAATTTCTTTCCCATTGCCCTCGTCAGGACAATGTAAAGCTTTGGCTGCATCAGGGAACTGATCCAGTAGAAACAAAAACATATTTTAGCAGAGGCTTTTCTTTTTTATTTCTTGATGATCTGGTCCAGAAGAAAACTACACAAAACACTGAGCCAGTGCCACAGAGGCAGTGGTAGCATAGCTGGAGGCAGAGAACAGCAGGAACCTCTTAAATCCCCTCCCTGGTGGGGCAGGCATTCCGCAGGCTGGCCTCAAGGGGAGACCAACTTGCAGATCCGGAGTAAGCACCAGTGAAATGCCATGCAGAGCAGAAGTGGTCAGGAATTTTTACTTCAATTATTTTTCCCCACAAAAAATTTACATTGCAAACTTTTGGCAGGAATACGGCAATGGCCAGAAACTTTCTTTTTTTAATGTTTTGTAACTAATTGAAATAGGATAGTTCAAGGGGTTTTGGTTCAAAGCCAGCTTTTTTCAATTGTACGTTAATTTATAAATTTAAAAATATGATATCGACATCAGAGCTATTTCTAGTTTATTATCCTGGTTGTGTAGATTAACAGGACTTTGTGGATTAATGGCTGCTCCCTGAAAATGAGAAGTGCGGTGCCTTTAGGATGGAATTTCCATCTTCTTCCTTTCTCAAACACAAAATATTTATGCTTTTTTGAGGAGGAAATGTAGGATAGGCAGGAGTGATTTCTGTGAACCACAAAATGAGCCAGGGTGAGCTGAATCAGAATTCAGGAGCTAAACTTGACTTTTCTGGGCAGCGCCCCGATGAAGTGGGAAACCTACTCTTCAGTGGCTTTAAGATGAGCAGTAATAAAAGCTTTAGCTTCAGGCAAGGCTGCCTAAACTTGCCACAGCAAACAGGGGGACACAAACTGAATTGATCAGCTGAGAGGAGTGACCAGTCAATCAGTGATTTATCCTTGTAAAAAGGGAATAATAGTTACACATAAGGTAACTATTCTGCTTAACAGTATGCTAGATAGAGATAGTGAAGGTTTCCATGCGTCCTCAGCAGCATCAGATAGCTCAGTTAACTTCTGAGTTATGTGACAGAGAAGTAATGGCAGGGTTTGGCCCTGCTGGAATGGGATGACTTTTAAGAAATATAAAAGTCAAACAAGTTGCTGGTAGTTAAGATATCTTCCCAGGATGTAATCATGGAAAATTCCTTTCAAGAGCTGGTGTTTAGACCTCAGAAAATGCACAGCAAATTGCATTGTGATTTATTTGTCGGTGTCTTTATAGGTTGGGCGTTACTTTACCCCACAGCTGGAGTCAATTTTTAATATTTAAAAGTGGAAAGAAAGCAAAACCTAAACACATACAGATCTGTCTGTTTTAGATTGTGCTTTTCCCAAACATTACTGTTTAGAATTGAACCCTGAATAGATTTCTGCAGAGGCCAGCTGGCAACACAGAATTAAAATAACTGGGACTGGGTAGGCCATATAGAAAGACCTCCTAAACTCTGCAGTTAGCTGACCTGGTATTCATAGTCACTGAAAAAATAAATCTAATCTTCCCTCTTCCCGATAAAGGACATAAGGTTTTTTCTTTTTTCCTTTCCTTTTTTTTTTTT
>VYZR01012169.1:18521-30995 GCA_013400675.1 Oxylabes madagascariensis | reverse complement strand
AAAAAAAAAAAAAAAAGGAAGAAGAAAAAGAAAATCTGTACTCACATGACTAGCAAATAGGCCAGAACATTTTTTAGATAAATTATGCTCTTCTGTCAGCTATTGTGAAACTATGAAAACCTACGCATGCTTGTAAATAGATCACACTTAGATGGAAGGAGATCTCTAAATGCACTGTGACTCATACAGCATAAAGATGCAAGGATGGATTGTACACTGCACAGGGCTGGAGTTTCTTTCAGCATTATATATTCACAGACATGTAGTATACAGTGTTACAGAGGAGCATTGATAAGACCCCTGAGGAAGGAGAAGGCTGTTTACTTGGTGGATTTTGAGGAACAGAGACCCAATCATCATTTTACTTCCCTTCTCAGTAACTATTAATCAATCTAATAATTATTAACAAGATATTTTTAAAGCTCTGGAAAGTGTAAATTTACAAAATAAGGAGGGAAAATATATGGCCATCCTCAGGGCACTGTACTGCACATGAATCTGTTCACCAATATAATATAGGACAGCTTTTCTTCTTTTGATTCCTTATAGTTATAAATACTCAAAAATTAATTGCTTACAGGCTTAAGTGCATGCTAAGTACTTTGCCCAACTGCTGCTTTTCTTAAGTGCTTTGCTCCCTCCTCAGTAGACTTTGGGCTCAATTACCCATCTGTCTTCCCCATGATTTTGGCATTTAACCTCACAGTCTACGTCTACCTGGCTCTGAAGGGTGATGAACTCAGCAGCCCCTGCATTCTGGATCACCTGGCTGCTACAGTGACCACTGGCAGGTCACTTCTGTTGGCTGGTGACCATATGCCTGTGTTTGGACTTGTATTCCCACATCCCCTGGAGTGTATGTGTGGGTTGTACCTCTGATCATGTCAAAGAGAGTAGGAGTAGGGGTGGCTGGCACAGCCCTTCCAGATGGGAGTCCTGAGACTACTGTTACAAGATAGTGGAAATGTAGTCCAAGACATGCAGATCTTTACTTGAAGCTTGTTTGAGCGGGGAGACAGGAATTATTCATGACCTTCTGAGCATTTAGAGTATCAAATGAGCTCCACTTGTCAAAACCAAATACTTAAAGACAGCCCTGATACGTTTTATACATTTTTCACATTATTCCACAGTAATGAGGACTATAAACATTCATTTTTTTAGAACTGAAATATGAGATTTTTGGAACATGAATTCCAGGAAAATTTGATAAGAAAGTTGCCTGGAGCACTGAATTTGGCCAATGAGTATATTTGCAGGCTTTTGAACCAGAATGGGGCAGCATCAGCAAATGCTAGAGGGAAAAACAAAGAACTTTGCACACTTCTGTCCTGGGAACCTGCTTTCAGTCCCATCCATCGATCAGAACATGTTTGAATGCTTCCTGTAACTGGGCTCCAAAGCAACACAAACCATTCACTCCAAGGGAGGAAAGAAACTCCTGAGACCTCTGCAGCCGGAATTTTGAGCATCAAATGCTAACATCATTAATTGCTTCCAACTGAGTTAGCAAAGCCAGAGCTCTGCAAACCTTTGTGCATGAACAGCTCACACTGAACTCATTTCAGAATGCTGGGGCAAGTCTACTTGGAAGGCCAATAGTACTCACTAGGCAAGTCAGTCACTGCCAATTATTCCCCATGCTGTGAATCAGAACACGGTCCTTATGTTACAGAATTCATGATCACAGCCCATGCTCAAAAGGGCTTAGAAATGCAAGGCACTGCTTACAGGCTCTGGCTCTGCACAGGGTTTTGGTATGTGAAGGACACCTATTTTCATTGGAAGAGACTTGCCAGCAGCAACTGACAAGTTTTGGCCCCATTAATTTTGTTTGTGTAAAGAAAATTTTAAATCTATTCTTTGACTTGAAAAATAACTGAGCATGAGTTTTTAATTCATCTTGCCCTTCAAGGAGACAAATTAATGAACCCTGGTAATATATTCGTCTGATTGCCTCTTTTCTCTTATTGAAAAAAAATTACATAGAAAGAGGTTAAAAAATGCTGTCTACCCATTCAGCTGGTGCTTGCATTTCTTGAGTTATGAGGTGCATACATTGTGAGCCTGGAGGGGTGCAGAATTTTGAGTGCATTTCAGTGTCTTCCACTCACTTTGCCATTGAGATATGTGCTGACAACCTAAAAGGGTGGAGGCACCTCTGCAGTTCTCTCTGGGGGCTTTTATGGTTTATTTTGTGTTTGTGTTGTATTCCAGGCTCACAGCTGTAATTTTTCTACTGTTCTTTTGATATTATTACTGGCAGTGAGTTCATTTCCTCACCCAAACTGGTTGTGGCCTGTTTGTAGCCATCCCCTAATGCTCGCCACATTTCAATGCCTGAAGAGGCATCCCACAGTCTGTGTCTCTGTGCCTCCTGAGTGGGAAAGGGGGAACACTCCCCCAGCAGCCCTACTTGCCCCTGTCACGGGCAAGTGTCCTCTCTGGCCCCTGCAGGACTGTGCAGCCCAGGGACCATAGAGGTGGGCAGTAGAGATCCCACAATGTCGCTGCGGGGCAGGCAGGACCACCACCAGCTGTCACGGGGAGATCTGGCACAGCCACTAGCTGGGGACAAGTGACCTGTGTTTGCCACAGACCAGACACACCACAGCCCACTGCTGGTGGAAAGGGCTGCTGCCCTCTGCCCAAGCCCACGCAGCAGGAGCAGCTCAGAGTCAGGGAAGCTGGCAAGGCGTCTTTGCCCTTTTACACACAAGACCGTGTCACCCCAGCCTGCGTTCTCAGACTTTTCCCGCTGTTTTCAAGCCCCAAGGTCTTGCGTGAGCTCCCCGCACGTCACCCCTGCACTGGGGCCAGCTCAAGGAGGAGCTGGGTTTGGCCAGCCAGGGCCACAGCTGGAGCAGCCGCACCCTGGCCTGCACCCAGCTGGCATGGGGCTGCTCCCCGAGTGTCCACAAGCACAGATCTGGCTTGAAAACAGCGTGCAGATACAGCCAGACTGCTCTCTTACCTGGGCTGGTAGGAATGCCCATGACAAGGTAGTTCACTAACTCAGGTTCCGCTGTTGCTTGCCATTTGGATTCTTGCCCACAGCATTTGAATCGCCCAAAGCTGTCAAACACTCAGGAGATATACTGGAAAAATAGAAATAATTAAATTCGTTTAAGTAGGAGATTTTAAACAGATCAATCAAGGTCTTCACTGTTGCTTTATTTCTCTGGTTTCTGAAGCATTAGGATGTGTGTGCTTCATATTCTGAGTCCTTTCTCTGCTGTTCTTCCTTTTAAAGAAAGCCTAAGATTCATAGGCTCTCATACTTTCCTCTGCAGCTTAAAAAAAAAAGCCCAAAACAGTAAACAAATTTCATGAGATTTGTGTTAAAATCAGTGTTGGCAGCACTGTCTCATTTGCTGAGTTTTTCCATGACACGGAGTAACTTTGCTACTAACCCAGAATATGGAGAATTATGTAGTTTATAGACATAGTCACAGCTTGCTCACCAACTGCCCTTTATTCCAAGCTTTTTTATATTGTTAGATAAATTCCCTTGGCTGTCATATGGATGAGAAAAATGAACCTTTGCTTCATGGGTGCACAACTCCTTTGAGCAGATAAGCCACTGAGACCCATTGACATCATCCTGTCATGACCCCTCCAAACCTCTCCCACAGCCCTCAAACCACATTTTCAGTAGAAGAAAAGCTCTCAGCAGCAGAGTTCCTCTGCACAGAGCTGAGCTCTCAGAAGAGGTACCACATTGATTTATACATATATATATATATCCTGTACTGTCAACACGAGGGTATCACATCCTCTAGAGAAGACAGCATTCAATGCTGAATATTCACTGTCAGCAACAGTACTTTTGAACTTCCTGTGAGGGAGAAATTTTTTTTTTAATTCCCCAGACTTTTCCTAGAGAAAGATAAATGAACATGGTGTAAAATTTCCATATTTTAATAGCATCCATTTTATGTTCAGGCTCAGGACTTAGAATAATCGAGTTAGTTTCTTTTCTGTTTATTGCTCATTTCTGCTCAATTTCCTCTCACTGCTTTTCCCACAGTAACCCAGCATGGCAGGGCTCACTGGCTGCAGAGTCTACAGGAAAATGGTTAAATTGAGTTAAAATTTGTTTCACTAAAAATACACTCACAGTTCATACAAATCTATTTATTGAGCCCCTTTTCAAAAAGCTTTACCTGTGACCTAACTGAACTAGACTACAACCCTCCAAGCTTTAGATGATTTAGATTTTCCCAGATATTGCTTACTGTCTGTTTCTAATTCATATGCATGTTTCTGATCTATGATAACTGGCTGTTTTGTTTTTAATATAATGGCTGCACATGAGCAATAAAGGGTGGCACTTCTTCAGAAACCCACCAACCAGCAACAAACTTCTTCAGTTACAAAGGAAAAGAGCAGAGCCTTACCATCAAGGAGAAATCATCAAATTTGGGGGACAAAATTCAAAGTGAAGAAAAGGGTCTTCACATGGTTCGCAACTCACATGCAAATATTTTTTGGTCACTCAAAAGATTTTTGCACTTGCCAGCCAAGTGCTACACAGCAAATTCCAGTTCTAGTGGTGCTGTCAGAACAGGTCCAGCACTCTGAAGGTAACCTAAAGCTGGCTTATGTAGCTGATTGCCTTCTGTGGTCTCATGACTGGCTGGGCAGATGAGGGGAGAGCAGTGGGTGTTGTCCACCTCGCCTTCACCGAGGCTTTTGGCACCATCTCCCATGACATCCTCAGGCAAGCTGAGGAGGCGTGTGTTGGGTGAGCAGAGGGAGGTGGTCGGGCACTGGGGACAGCAGAGCTCAGAGGGCTGTGCTCAGATGCAGAGTCCACTGGAGGCTGCGGCTCCAGGTGCTCCTGGGTCCAGTACCGGGCCCAGTCTGTTCACCTGACTCACCAGTGACCTGGAGGAGGGCACAGAGTGTACCCTCAGTGAGTTTGCTGGTGCTTCAACAGTGGGAGGAGTGGCTGATAGCCCAGAGCCTTGTGCTGCTGTTCAGTGGCACCTGGACAGGCTGGAGAGAAGTTCTGTCAAGGCAAGTGCAGAGTCCTGCACCTGGAGAGGGATGAATGGGAAGGAATAACTCCACGCACCAGCACAGACTGGGGCTGACTTGCTGGAAGCAGCTCTGCAGGGGACCCACAGAGACCTGTGGGTCCATGAGCCAGAAGTGTGTGTGCCCCTGTGGCCACCCTGGGGCCAAGGGAGGAGTGTGGTCAGCAGGTCAAGGAGGTGATCCTGCCCCTCTGCTCAGCCCTGGTGAGGCCACATCTGGAGTGCTGTGCCCAGTTCTGAACTCTCCAGTTCTAGAAACACAAGGAACTACTGGACCAGGTCCAGTGGAGGGCTGTGAAGATGATGAGAGAGCATCTCTCTTATGAGGAAAGGCTGAAGGAGCTGGGCCTGCTTAGCCTGGAGAAGAGATGGCTGGGAGGGGATCTTATCAATGCATCCAAGTATCTTAAGGGAAGGTATTAAGAGGATGGGGACAGACTCCTTTCAGTGGTGCTCAGTGACAGAATAATGCACAGGAAACAGGCACAACATGGAACGCCAGTTGTTCCATCTAACTATGAGGCAAAATATCATTACTGTGATAATACACTTTTCTCTGTGAGGGAGACAGAGAACACAGAGAACAGGCTGCCCAGAGAGGTTGTATCTTCTCTGGAGATATTCAAAACCTACCTGGAGGCAATCCAGTGCAGCCTGCTCTGGGTAAACATGTTTTAGAAGGGAGGTTGGACTAGATGATCTTCAGAGATCCTTCCAACACCAACCATAGCTTCCTTCCAACCCAAACCATTCTGTGATTCTGTGGTTGTAGAGGAACGGAGAAGGTCACATAAAGGGCTGCCACAATCTGCCTTTGTCTCTCTGGCTTTTAGGGAAGTAGAGGGCATTTCACAGGGGAGACTCATAAGGACTTTCACAAAAGGCAACCACAGATGAGAAATTACCATCCTGGGGCTAAACAGGCACCCAGAGGACAACACAAGACTGGCCTAAACCCCCGTGGTGTGACCTTTTCCTGACTGAAGAGAATGTAAATAAAAGCGTCCTGCACAGTGGCACCGCGTCTGCTGAAGGGGAGTGAGAGAAGCGTTTGGAGCACGATGGTGGGTGCAGCTGCTCTGGGGTGGGCTCTGGAGGGTGAAGCTGAGCCTCAGCAGGTGCTGGGAGCTGCTGGTGGCCATAAGCTCATGCATGGCTAGGACCACACCGCCAAGACACACGCTGAGCAGTTATTTTCTCTACAGAGTGAGGGGACATTAAATTTCTAGATCTGATCAAGGTTTATTCAGCAAGTTTACAATTATATGAGAGTAAAGAGCAGTTCTTTTCCAACAACCCCACTTTATTTTTCATTACATCTTGTCCGTAAAGGCAATCATTATAAATAATACACTTCAACTTTGGCAAGTTATTAGATCTACTGTTACACAATGCTCTGATGGTAGTGTTAGAAAATATCAATAAAGTGAACACTAAGCTGCTGAGGAACCAACACATCATAGTGACATTGATTATCAAATCAGGCTGGCTTTATTAAGGCTCTGTCAGGCTGAGTGCTGAGTCTGGCACTGTTTGAAATCTCCACTGGTGATCTGGACACATAAAATCATTGCTAATAAGATATTTGGTAACAGAAAAGTAAATAATTGTGTGGGCTGAAAGTTATGCAAGACTGAGACTGTGCTCATCCTGTCTCAACACCCTTTAATACATTGTACACTGCTAAACAAGGAATGGAGACCAAATCTTTGCAGAGAGGAGGTATATCCTAGTCTGGGGTGGGTGACTCAGAATAGGTCCCAGTAAAAAAATACCTTACCAGAAATTCCCATATTGAAGAGGAATCGATGGCGAGCAAAACTAACTGAGGTCTGACACTGAGTGTGGGCACCAAAACCACAATGCTGTGTATCATCAACATTCTTTTTCTCAAGTTTTTTGAAGGCTTCGGGAAAACTGAAGAGGATGCAAAGAAACATGAAAATGTTGAAGGGCCAGGGAAAAGGCCTAAAGTTGGGAGACTTAAAGAGATCAACTTGATTTAAAAGAAAGAAAGAACTAATTTACAGGCATGTAAATGAAAGAAAATATGCAGTCTGAAGGGGCACTTTTCATAGAAAAAAGCATAATGAGAACCATGAAGGGGAGATGAAGCCAAATGAATTCACACCGGAAATAAAGCACAGAGTCTTAGGAGTGAGAATAATTAACCACTGGAAGCAAAAAAGCTGGAAAGGAAGGATTTTCCATAATTTCCTCCTAATGTCCCCTGTTCAAGTCAGAATTTGCTTTTCTGCAAGCTACATTTTAGTTCATAAAAAAAAAAAAAAAGCAGTTGGACTCCAACTCAATGGGAAGTAATTGAAAATCTGGAGACATACAAGAGGTCAGGTTCAAATGGCAGCCCCTTCCATGCTTAGAAATCCCCTGCATCTATGAACTGAGCTTCTAAAAACTCTGTCTCATCTCTAACAAGTGTAATAAGCAGAGAAGTGCTCTTGGATTGGATAACTTTATGGGTTTTTTTCCTCAGTGATAGATATCCCAATGAAATCTAAAATGAGGTGACAGATACCATCGCAAACATCACTGATTGAAATTGATCAGATGTTTGTTATGAGCCTCTGCTATTATATTCCTTTGTTTGTACGTTTGCCAAAGGTTTTCTTGGCCCGCAAGAAGAGATTTTGTGCCTTTTTGTAAGAAGGGGAAGAAGGCAGTGTTTTTATGTAGATGATGCAGACCATATTGATTGCAGTAGTCAATTTACTAGAGAAGCAAGTCCAAAATGCATGCCATGTATTTGCTTAGGGATTATAGTCAGTTGTAATTTTTCTGCTAATTAAAGTTACTGTAGAAATAACAATATTTCCATGTTGATTTTTATTTCAAGAGCAATGAGATTGCATGTCTAGTGCGCAGCTTTATTTGACAGAGAAGCTTGCATCTGTATTATATCACTGACAGCTAGAGCATTTGCCTGCAGAGTACTAGGCAAAGGTCATGATTACCAAGAGAAACATAAATGTGTATGCACTTACTAGCTTATTTGACTTGGAAGCTTATGCCTAGATATAGATGAGGAGTATGTTGCCATAGGTAGGAATATTTCTCAGAGAGGGGTGTAATCAATTTGTAATTTTTAAAGAAAAGAATGAATGTATAGGCAATCTACAGTTCTTGTCTTCAACTGACTTGCTGGTCTGTGTTCCATTATTTTAAGCAGCAGCTGCCGATTACAAGATTGGTGAAGGTGCTGCTGATTCTGAAAGAGCAGGTTTCATGTCAACAGATTGAATAATAATACTGTGTTCAAGACTCTGCTTCCCACTCTGATCAGTCTAAATTCTTCAGGAGAAGAACATTTTCTTGTGTGTAGGTATCATCTGTGTGTCTCTTCCTTCAGTGGATAATAAAAAACATTTTCCCAATGCTGGCTTCATCAGAAAATGTAGCAGCAATTGCACTGAAAGTCTCAAGCTCCAGAGAGGGGAAAAGTTCACCTCCCCTGGTAAAGCTCAGCACGCCTCTGAAATCATCCAGGCTCTCATCTCTAACTGCCTTTCTCTCCCCCACATGACAAAAATAGCCTTCGAGTTCAAAATGATCACATACTCGTCTTACATAAAATGTACAGGTTCCCAGAGAAGCTTGTGCCCTATTTGCTGAGGCATTTACAGAATGATTTCAATGCCTGCACATGATGGAAAAAATTCAGGGCTCGTGTTAGAACTAATGCATAGGCTGGTAATGATGAGAAACACAATGTTAGAAATAATAATGGGAATTGCACTTTTACTGGTGGACCATTAAAAAACTAAGCAAATGAAACCTAGTTGCAAAAGGAAGTTGGAATTCCAGGTATTATGCCTATATTGCCTGGCAATCCTGGACCTTCTTTGGTAGCCTGCCTTTCTGGTGTTGGGTGTCCTGCAGGTCCAGCTGCTCCCACTTTGCCTTCTGGAGTTAACTGGGTACTTGTGCATTACCAACACCCAGGCACAACTGCTCAGCTGGGGCAGGTGGCCACATGAGCACAGGGTTTGTCACTGAATTAGCCTTGAGCCTAGTGCCTTGCTTTAGGCATGACAGGGTTTCTCTGGCAAAAATGTTCCTGGAGAGCACGTATGTCTATGGCACTGCTGGTTATTAGGCTGTGGGAGGGTGCAGGAATCCCCTCACTGGAGCGGTTTTCTTCTCTGCCTGGTCTGGGTGGACTGCCAAGCTTAACTCTCAGGAAAATGCTCTGAAGAACCTTCCCCCATCAGAGAATTCCCCGCCTTCTTTCAGACCTTGCTTTTATTCACACACATCTGTTTAAAACCAGCTCTAAATCAGAAGTCATGTCAGCTTTCTGTCTCAGAAGAGCTGGGAGGTGACAGTGTTACTGCACTCACTGCACAGCAGACATCTCAGTGAGGGCCAGATAGTCCAAGCCAGGCTGCTTGGGAATCACATTTTGTCCTCTGACATAGCTAGGACCTGTGCATTCAAGTCTTTTGGAGAGCCCAGCCCTGGAATGAAGTCTCCTTGTTGGCTTTTCTGGAGACCAGGTGATTTTCCAGCTTCAACCCAAACCTAATACTTTTGGGAGGCAGTTGATTAGTACTAAACACAGCTCTAATATGTTGAAAAAACCATCTTTCCCCCTATATTTCCAAAAGAAAGAGGTTCCCAAGAACCTAACAGGCAATGTGATTTGCATTAAATCCAACATATTAGTCCTCCTTAATTTAACTAGGAGAGACAGTATCCTGCTTTCAATGTCCTATTGTGGTTCAGATATTTATCCCAGTAAATCATAGCAGGGGGCTATTTAATCAGCAGAAACCAAGCTCTGAGTTTGCAAACAGACCTTAAAATAAAAAACGTAGAAGTGGGTTAGACTGAGCAGGCAGCTTGGCATTCCTTAACACAGAGGCAATTTGTTTTCAAAACTTCTGTAGCTACAGCCTCTCACCCCTCAGCAAATAAGCACCAATCAACCTGCAGGGAATCATTAGCTTAAAACAATTGCCAGCAGATTTCTTTCAGGTCTCGGGAGTGCTGAGGATTGCAAAGCTTATCATTTGGCATTCACTGCATCCTTACCTTTCCAAAGGCAGCAGAAAGCAACAGAGAGCCTTTCAAAAATCTTTTAATAGCTGCTTTCTCTGTATGTGTTTATAGTGACCATTGCTGTTGCAAAAAGCTTTTTAAAGTACTCCAGCCCTCCCTGGAGGAAAGGCTGGCTGGTGCTGGGCATTTTAATAGCAGCACATTGTTTCACAGGTGCAAAGTCACTCTAAAACCTTTCCTTTTCCTCTCTCTGGAGACCAGAGCTGGCTATAACTCTTTGCATCTAGCAGTCCAAGTCTGGTGTCATTCCTGCAGGTGTGGTTTCAGCACAGTGCGTGGGGCTGGGAACGTGGGGCTGGGAATTGCACAGGCAGCTCACTAATGCTGTGACTCTGCACTGGGGACTCTCCCATTAGAATCACCATGTTGGCTGAAGAGTAGCATTTTAATGACATTTGCAGATGTCACTCAAACCATGGGTGGCTTTACTTATTTAAACAGGGCATTTGGTTACATGGCTTAGTGCACTTGATGCTCTGTGCCTTCCAAAGAGTGGTCCTTGAGAACATTTTCCCCGGTGAACAGAAAAGTCCAGATCCTCCATAGCAGCTGAGACTACTTAGTAAAACTGAGGAGTAATGACAGCAGGGACTAGTTTGTGGCTTCTAATCTTCTGCTGTACTCTGGCTTCAAACTGAGTTGGAGAAGCTTAATACCATTTAATGCTTTAACTCCTAAAACATTCACTAGAAGACAGAGCACTCCACCCACCCTCTTACCTTAATATGCTTATTCATGCTATGTGCTTATGTGGAGAATAAAGCTGAAAATCTGCTCCCTAAAAGTAATGGAAATATGATTCTTATGCACTGTTATTCCCATGTAATTCAAGAACCAGGATCTCTGTGCAACATTTATGCTACCTGTGCCAAAGAGCAAAGTTCCTGATCTCATCATTCCTCGGCTGATGGATCTGCAGATACAGCTTTTTTGGCACATGGTTTTTTATACAGGACTGACAAAATCAGTAACCTTCATTCACAAAAGCAGCATCTTCAGACTGTAGCCCTTATAATTTGAAGCATCCTTACAGAGAGCCTGTGGCTGTACAAAGAGACTTCTGTTAAAGCCAAGAGATCCATTTCTCATTTGTGAGAATCAATATCTCCACCATTACAGTTGATGCCTTAAGAGGCTACCTAGAACAGAGGCTAGACAGTGTTAAAGGAATAAAGTAGATATTTGTTAAAAAGGCCTTTAAAAGACACACCTTGGGCAGTACAAGAGCCTGGCTGTGGCTACAACCAAGACCGAAGACAGGTCACACATTTTCACGCTTTTATAAGTTTTGGTCCATTTACATATTTGGGTTAATTGTCCAATTACAGCTTCAGGTTATGAAGTCCCATCTTCCCAGATTGCTCTCCTCAATTTTCTGTTGTTTATACTTTTCGGGCCTGAAGCTGCAAAGGTGTCCTTGGTTCTGGGCTGGAAAAGGATTGTTTTGTCTGACTAAAATGTGAGGAGAACTTGCTAACACTTTATATGAAGTTCAGAGTTATATACTAATGCAGTACAGAATCTGGACAACATGAAAGCTAAAACTTAAGGCATCACAGTCATACCTGTGAATAAAGCTAACAGGAGGTCCATGATCTCTCTGCTCCACAACTCAGGCAACAGGAAGCAACCCACCCATGCATTCAGTGCTGCAATGCAAGGTATGGAGATGCTCTTTTCATTCATTTCCGTGCATGTGCATCCTGGCAGCTTCCTTGCCCAACATTCCCAAACAGTGTTTCACACGGTGACCAGTCCACTGCCTGTCCATCTCATGCAGCTGCAGGGAAAGAGACACAGAACCTGATGCACCAGACCTGTTCACTGCTAACCTGACTTCCCAGACACAGAGCAGTGACAGAGGGTGAAAGGGTTAATGCCTGCTTCTGTCTGAGTAACTTTTAAAATTATATCCTGGTCCCAGCCATACGGACATAAGGAAACCGTACAGTTGTTTGTGGGTTAAGTGGAACACACTGTGCTGGAATTTAGACAGACCCTTCTAGTTTCAGCCAGAAGCACCCAGTCAGTTGCTGTCTTTGTGAAAATACTGCACAGCTGACTTCTACATCCCAGCCTGTCTTGTCAACATGACTAGTGGACATCAAGCTTTTGGGGAGAGCCCAACAAACCAACCTTCTGTCTTGCTCAGATCAATCAGTAAACAGATTTTGGATTTTTGTAAGTTTTTTATTCATATACTCCTTCACATTTTCCTGCTATTTTTTCTGTATTTTATTTCTAAAACGTGACCTTTACCATGGAATTCTGCTTTAGGTTTGTTAAGGCTTTTTATCACAGAAACAGAGCCCCTGACCCAACTCTTCTGGGGGGCTGTCACTAGAGCACAAGA
>VYZR01012169.1:0-18501 GCA_013400675.1 Oxylabes madagascariensis | reverse complement strand
CAATCCATGTAAAAATGAAGCATTGCCCTGTGGGTCAGGGGTAGCACCCAGGAAAGTGAGTCAATAGAAAGTATCTTCAGAGGACCTTCCAGCTGAGGCTGGGACTTATAGGATGATTAGAAGGACCACAGGTGGGAAAAGGGATGGACCACGGTTGTTTGGGAGAAATAAGCATTAATAAAGAGAGGGATGAGGAAATAAAAGGAGCTG
The DNA here is from genome assembly GCA_013400675.1 of Oxylabes madagascariensis. NCBI lineage: Eukaryota > Metazoa > Chordata > Aves > Passeriformes > Timaliidae > Oxylabes > Oxylabes madagascariensis. The sequence goes on along the minus strand of VYZR01012169.1, from coordinate 18,291 downwards.
GTTACATGCAAGCCTGTGGCTGGTCAGCATATTTGTTGGGTCATGCCCTGCACCTGACCAGCACAGGGTTCTTTCTTGTCTTCCTCTTAACCTCCATCTCTGTTTACCTGGCAGGGAGGGACTTTTTTCTGCATACATAAGCGTGTATTGACATCTAAGTGCCAGCAACTAGATTAGAACCACAAGTTACAGAGGCCCACATGCCTGGGGTGCCAACAAGCCCAGCAAATGAGGATCCATACAACAATGTGCCAATGCTAGGTGTCATCAAACTGGACAAGCCAGCAGAAAGAAGTGGCCTGGGAACCGAGTACCAAAGTGGCCATGAGCCTGGGCTAGGTACATGCATATCTGTGAGAGCTGGAGGAACTGGCTACTGGAGGCACCAGGAGATCCAGGCCAACTCTTGAAGAGACCATGGGCTCTCAGAGTGTGCAAGTGCATGCATGTGTGTGCAAGTCTCTGGGCATGAGGCAGCTGGAGACAAGAACGTGCAAGGGTGAGTTGCTGGGTAGGCTTGGTGTCTGACCTTACTGGGGATCCATGGTGTGCACAGGGGACTGGGGAGGACATGTGTGTGTCTGAGAGGGATGGACATGCTCCTGACCCTGGCCTACACTCTGTCTGCATATAAAGCATCGCCTGAGTAAGTAAATTGAAAAGCACCAGAGACTGCTCCTAGGAACTGAACTCAATCACAGTGACCGCAATGTAAGAATAACTCTTGTTGTGCCCTGAGACTGTGCCAACAACCACTCCTAAACAGTTTGAAGGCATGCTTTGGGATGTAGCTCAAGTTAAAGTTTGCATGCAGTCATCCTTTTTTGGAAGTTAAGCAAACCTAAGGCCCCTCCTCTGCCAGCTACTTTCAGTGCCCTAGATTTAGCCTGCCCACATTTAATTTACTGACCGAGCTGTAGGCACAAAACCCTTCCTTGGTACTGCACCCTTCACCTGGCCACTGAGCATGGTGCCCCTGCACCAAAAATTTCTGGGTATCATCCTGCCTGAACTGTGGTCACTGGCTCTTCTCCCTACCCAGCTCAATGCAGGATCAAACATTTGGCTGTACCACCCCACTCCAATAGGCGTTGGCTCATACTTCTGCTCCCACTGAATCCCTCCATTGATTCTCCTGGTCTGGAAAGTTACACTTTTTCCTATACTGCCTATCAGTTTTTCTTACTCAAGATCCATAAACATCCATGTACTTTGCTCCTTGAAAGTCCTCTCTGCAAATCCTCTGTCTTTTCAAATCCTCTACCCAGCAGACACTTGCAGCAAGTAGCCCATTAATGGGCTGAGCTAACACTGATCCAGTTGACCGTGACTGTTTTATTATTTCTTTCAGCTGAAAGGCTTGAACTCTGCCCCAAGATAAGGAGCAAGAAGAGACTAGCAGAAGAGCAAGTTGTATTTCTTGTGGAAAGACAAGATATTTTTAACTTGCATTTCTCAGGTCTGATGTACTACAGAAAAATGAATAGAAATGCCTAACAGTGGAGTGGAAACACAGTGTTTCTCTTCATAATGCCACATCAGGCTTCAGTGATGCTCATCCCCATGTGCCTGTTTCTCCTGAAAAATCTCAGCGATTCCCCTACGTGTCTTCTCTGCACCAACGTGTACAGCTGAGCCGCAGCTGCAGGCTGCCAACCATAAGTGATGGGGTGCAAGTGCTGCTCTTATCTGATCCTGCCTTCAGAGAACAGGTTGCTGCAGCCACGCTACAGGTCCTGCTGCAATGTGGGAGGGATGTAGGCTCTGCTGGAGAGGACATCTTCACCACATGAATCTCCCTCCTGCCTCCACCCTTCTAGATCTGTCCCAATTTGTTTCTCAGAATTTTTCAATGGCAGACTCTTTACTCCTGCTATAAATTTGATAGATTCCTAAGCAGATGGATAAAGTATTTGCTAGTAGGAGGTAGATAAGAGTCAGCATTGAACAACAACCAGCTGGCGATCATGACCCATATTTTACATTGTTAAGGGTCTGGATTAATAAAAGCAACAGGATGAATAAAATCAGCAAGTGAAAAGCACAGGGAAATTTCACTGCTTGTGCAAAAGGGAGCATGTCTCCCATCCCAAGTGATGGTGCTTTTTCTTAGGACTAGCATGAAAGTCATTCCAGAGAGTCAACAAAGGCTAAATCTTGCCAAACAAACATGGTCACTCCTCTTTTACTGATTTACAAAACCAGCTGAATAGAATGAAGAAGCAGCCTACAGCCAGTCCTGAGAAAGCCTCAGTTACAAAATTACTTGAAAAATGAATGTAAGTTGGCTGGGAAATGAGCAGTGTCACAGAGATTGAACACAGGCTGTAAGTCCATAAACAGAGAGGAGCAAAAGATAAACATGAACATAAAGAGCTGATGGGAGAATATCTGGGGCATGGATTGGGTGTGGGGAGGGGAGGAAAGGAGGACTAGAAATCTGCTTTAGAAGTCTGTTTTAATTTAATGTCTATTATGATCTGGAAGGAAGCAATAAACACTACGTTCATTCCATTTATATTTGATGTAACAACTCCTGTGAGTTAGAGAGGTGTTGTGTAAACCAATGGGGACAGACACAAAACATAAAGAAACTAAGACAGGCTGGAAATAACAAAACAACAGCCAAGTGGATGGGCACAAAGCAATAGTCTGCAGGAGGAGGCTCAGCCTCACATGCAGACATGAAATGGAGAGATGTGCTTATAGAAGGGAGGCAGAAGGTCCTAATAACAGCAGAGACCAACAAATTGTGATCTTATGGAGCAGACTCATCCCAAAGGAAGCAACGGGGTAAGTATCTGGACCTATTGATTTATGAGGAATTAAGTCAATGAGACGAGTTTGGCTGTACACAGCTGAGCAGAGAGCAGAGTGTGCTCAGGCGTTAATGTTGAGACAATCTGCTGGAGGTGAGGAAATACCCTGGGGACGTCTATATATTTTGACAGTGTAAACATCACAAAGGAGGAGAAGGACTGATTTATGGACTGAGGAGGAACAAGGGTCAAAAACAAGCTGAAAGAAATACAGGCTGACTCATTGACAGGGTGAGCCATACTGCCCTGTGAAACAGCTACCTGAGGAACAATCTGACATTTCTTTCTCTGAATCCCTTAAAAGTAGATTGCACACAAACATATGAGAAAATAGTTTCTAGGAAACGGGTTTTTGTCTTTGAGAGGAGAGACTGAATTGATGTAGAGGGCAATGGCAGCCTGGGTTTGTCTGCCAATGGGTTTTGTCTGTTGTAGAATCTTAAGAAGTGAGCCTCTCTCTCTCCTAAACTGCCCTCACAGTACAGCTGCCTGTGAAGAAAAAAAGAACAGCATAAAGCCAGGGGATAACTGAAGCAAAAACAAGAGATGAGACAGGCCAGAGAACTAAAGTGAATGGCCTGTCAGCAGGGAAAAAGTCAGATTCAGATCAGGGACCTGGATACTTCACATCTTAGTGGCTAGATTATTCCACAGGTAAAAGAGGAACCTGAGCTCTCTGCTCCTTTCATCAGACTGAGGTTAAGCCCACATCTTCTAGCTGCCTAAAGACTGCCCTAACCACACAGCCTGGGAGAGGCTACCAATCCTCCCATCCATGCATTTACTCTCTTCCCCAGGAGAAGGGAGGATGCTCAGGGAATCCAAAAAAAAAAAAAACATTCAGCAGAAGAAAAGGGCAGGATGGCAGTGTGGACTGTGAACTTTAAAGCTGAGTGCTCAGCACAATATGGATTTGGATGGTTCTGCACGCAGGACTAGAAGTAGAAGCTGATGATTAAGAGGAACTTGGCTGGTAGACATGCAGATGGCTCAGGAATTTAGGCAACCTGAGGCTGAATGGGAAAGGGCAAGGAATTTTGAGGTGTAGTATTGGTTCCAGTGTAAGTTAATCTAGCACTAATTTCTTACAGGATCATTGTTTTAAGATGTTAAGCCTCTCTCTTGTGCCAAATGAATGTCCAGAATATACTGGAAAATCATCCGTAATTTAGATAATTCTGTTCCCCAGAGAAGTAGCTATAATGCATTATAAAATGATATTTCATGCTTTGGGCTGAAAGGGAGAAAAAAAATCTATTGAAAAACATGTTTTCAAGCATAAGACACCTGGAATTGGCTTCCCAGCTGTCTGAAGAAGATAAGGACAAAAGTGAAAGTGAGGAGCATTTTAATAAATCACTGGTGAGGGAAACATTAGACTTGGCAGTAAGCTGTATTTTTTTACCTAGATATTAGTCAGTGTTTTTGAAAAATCTCAAAAGGTTATAAATATTTTTTTAAAACAAACAAACAAAAGCTTACTCCTTACTACAGAAAGCTGTGAAGACACCCAAACTCCAGATCCTTATGAGAAGGGAGAACTCTCACCATACAAAATCATAAAAAGTACTCAAACATGAGATTTTTCCACTTTGATTCTCCTTATTATATGGACAGTCCATAAGTGAAACAGCCATTTTCAATTTTAATGCAAAGAATGGTTGGACAATATCTTCAGTAGGAGGAGGTAAGTGCCAGGGCCATGCTGTCTACAGACAGCTCCTGTAGGCATCGAATCACACAATAGCTGAGGCTCGCAAGCACCCCTGGAGATCATCTAGTCAGTCCCCTGCCCAAATCAGGGGCATGTGATGATGATCCTCTACCAGAGACTGAAACCTTACAACCACTCTGGGCAGCTTGTGCCAGTATTTGACTACCCTTGGAATGAAAAAAAGATTTATTATTGTGTTTTCGTGGAATTTCCTGTGTTCCAGTTTGTTCCCATTGCCTCTAGTCCTGTCAGTGGACACTGCAAAGGAAAAGTCCGGCCCCATCTTTACCCCCCCTCCCTCAGGTATTTACACAAATGGACAAGGCTCCATCTCCCAGCTGAGCCACAGCTCTCACAAACTGGTCTTGTATGTCACAAGCTTGAGTCCCTTAGACATCTTAATGGCCCTTCACTGGCCCGGCTCCATAATGTCCAAATCTCTCTTGTACCAGGGACCCAGCGGTTCAGACGAGTCTCACCAGTGCTCAGCTGAAGGGAAGGTTCACCTTCCTCATCCTCAGCCTGCTGGCAGTGCTCTGCCTGGCACACCTCCGGAGGCTGCAAGGGCACAGAGCTGGCCACAGCCACCCTTCCATCCAGCAGCCCCAGCAGGGCCGCCCCTGGCAGCTGCAGCCCCCGCCCGCACTGCTGCAGACCATCAGCACCATGTTTCAATCTCCTTGGAAAAGAGCGATAATCTCAGTTCTGCGCCCTTGGTGTGTGCGCTAGGAGACAGTCCCACAGATGAGCATTTCTCTCTTGGCCCTGAGGACTGGGCAAGCAAAGAGGAGATTTCAGCTAGCTACTGGGAAAGACTTTTTAATGGTAAGGAGAGTAACGTGAAGGAAAATCATGTAATCATGAAAATTCTGTCACTGGCGCTTAGATGAGTATCTAACAGGAAAATATTAGGCCTAGTTGATCCTGCTTGCAGGCAGAGGAGTAGACTTAATGAACTGTCAAGGCCTTTGCCATGGTTTTCTGCTGATTCACTACACAAAAATAATGGCATCAATATTTGAAAAATCTTACCCTATTATTCTAGGAATGGCACCTATCATCTCACACAGTGTGAAACACAGATACTTATTTCAAAAAAAGGCATTTTATGGTCTTCTCTTCTGCAGGATTGTGGTGTTCTACAAACACTGACAAATTATCTTCCCAGTATTCCTGAAGTTAAGAAGTGTTTTTCTATGTTTACTCATGGTCATTGAGTCAAAATTCCCAAAAGAAACCACAGACTTTGGCTTCTCATTTGAGATGCTTAAGAACAGATTTCTTTTCAGCATCTAAAGTTTATCTTCAAATCAAAATTTCCCATAATCGTGAGTTTTCTGCATATCCCATATCAGATTCCAGTTGCCAGGGTTTCCAGAAAATCAGTTACCATCTGTGAAAAGTTGTGAGTTAAGTGACTAGCCCAGCATTACGTGTGGAATGAGGTGAAGTAGAATAACAACAAAATCCATAATAGCAACAGAATCCAATAGCAGGACAACACTCAGTTTCCCAAACCACAGTACAATCCTTTCCTATTATGAAGTCCTCAGCCATCACCCCCCAAATTCCCCAGCTTCTACAATAAGGTAATCATGATTCATCCCACAGCAGGTCCATCCTCTGCAGTGAGGGGAAAAAAAAGGCAAAGAAACCACTAGTTTGTGGTCATGCGATTAGAAATTGGAAGATAATGTACACAATGGATCTGAATTATTGCAGTTTTAGTTCTGGCATTCCTTAGCCTTGCTTGGCAATTATTATGGTCTTTTCTGGGTTGTTTTGGGTTTTTTGAGTTTTTTTTGGTTTTGGGGTTTTTTTGGTTTTTTTACTGTTTCAAGTAATTTCTTAGGCTTTTACAAAAGCAAACTGGAAAGAAAAATCCTTCACATGGAACCAGCTGCTTTACAGCTGGGTAAACAGCAGAGCTGGAACTTTTGTATCCTCATGACAGTTCAGCGGGTAAGAGGGAGAGACACAGGCAGAACTGCTAATACTGACACTCTGTTATCCTCAGATGGTGTTAGCACTTGTATATCTTCAGACATGACCCGTGCATTCCACAGGAAAAAAGTGGCACCTCTTTTCTTGAAAAAGGTAGTCTTCAGACAAATCTCCTGCTCTTACTCCAGTTTTCATCCCTCAGGTTTCGTTCATTGTATAGGTATACCAGCATATTGGCTATCCTCCAGATATAAAAAAGAAAAGTCATGTTGTTGAAAGAAGCTACAATTGTCTCTATAGATGTTAGGGCCAAATAACCCATGGTGGATTTGTAACTGGATAGGAAAGCTAAGTACCTTTTCCCTGAAACTGTGCAGAGTTCCTGTGCTGCCTTTCTGAGTCTAAAATAAGACTGAAAGCATAGATCTCCATTCTGACCTTCCACAGATTTTATATATTTCCAATTACCATAAAGAGTTAATTTCAAATAAGTAACACCAGCAAGTAACAGCACTGTTACACAAATATTTTTTGTCATTTAAAGATGGCTATTTTCCCATGTTAAAAATTCACAAATGTTGTAATACACATCTGTACACAAAGGCCCAATTCATTTCTTCTTTTTGGCAGCGTAAATCTCTTACCACAATCAAAGCCAACACAGAAGCACCAATTAAGCAATTAGATCTGAAGTACCTCTGGTTGTTTAGGCCTGTACATTAATGGGTCTTGGTCTTCTGGCTCTAAATATCTAGAATAACTGAAGAAGTCTTATGCATTTCCCTGCGGAAGAAAAGAAGCTAAGGTTGGAAGTATTGCATTTGGGAAGTAGAAGCAAGAATCACAGGATCAATCACGCAAAATAAATGATATCATTATTAGCATCATTTAGAAGCTGTGTGAAAGATGACAAGCTGAAAGGATGTGTTTAAACATGCCAAATATATTTGAGATATCTCAGAATCATTTCACCATCCTCAGATACAAACTGACTGGTTTTTGTTATTTAGGGTTAGCCTACAAAGCAATTCAGTACACTCTAAGGCCAGAAGAAAGTATCAGATGAAAAAAGGACAAGTTTTTGTCTGACTATTGCTACTTTCAGCTGCAGTGACATATGTCATAAATCCATGTAACACCAGATTTTGACAATTTCTTTGTTTCTAATGACTAGGCAAAATCCCTAAGCGAGACAATTCTAAGGAAGGCTTTCAGCAAAGACCAGGGCTGATGTAGCCCATGAAACAGCAACAAGCAAAGGGATCAAAATCTGATACCACTGATCCAGTTCAGTCTATGGCAGAAACACCAGCCCTTGAATGGGAGCTAATGAAGCACATCTAATTGGTATTTGAATCACATCTCTACCTCTTTTACACCCTCAACTGATATTCATGTTGTATATCTGTGCACACATTTAGTTCCACATGAGTTCATTGTTGCATTAATGGTGCTTGATCTCTAATTTATATCCACTGTTGGAATGCTCAGCAAAAGGACACTATGTGCCCAAGAGCCAAGGGAGTTAATATCTACTTGAGAAACTGAAATGCTCTGCCTGCCACTGTAAATTCTCAGGAAAATCTGAACAAACACTCAGGATTTTTAAATTTAATCTGATGGAATGGTTGAGGCTGGCGGGTACCTCTGGGGAGCCTCTGGTCAATCCCCTGCCCAAATCAGGGTCACGTCACCTGTGATTGTGTTCAATCAGGTTGTGAATATCTCCACAACCTCTCTGGGCAGCCTGTGGCAACACTTGACCACCCTTGCACTGAATATTTTCTTCTCTTATGTTTTCATAAACTTTCCTGTGTTTCAGTTTGTTCCTGCTTTCTCTAGTCCTGTCACTGAGCACCACTGAGAAGAGTCTGGCTCCATCTTTTACTCATCTCTTTACCCAATCAGCTGTTTTATGCACAATACTGAGATCCCCTGAAGCCTTCTCTTTTCCAGGCTGAACAGCCCAAGTTCTCACAACTTCTCATAAGCCAGATGCTCCAGTCCCCTAAACGTCTCAATGGCCCTTCACTGGACTCACTTGATTTACATCCATATCTCTTGCACTGGGAAGCCCAGACCTAGCAGACTGCACTTCTTTGGAAGTCAGAGGATTCTTACTATGTATCTGTATGTACAGAAAATCAGAAATTTCCACTCTGGGAAATAATTTGCCATTTTCACGTGTTTATTCTTTAACTCTTTCACAGGTAGAGAGTTGGAAGTTTTTCTGAAAAATGCCTGATGAAATATATTCCCTTGAAAAAGAGAAGGCCCAAGCCACACACCTGCACTGAAGGTAGGCATGCCAGCTGCTCGTAGCTATTCTGAAGTTAGCTTTAACATGCAGCCACAACAGTGTGGCCACAGTGGCACACCTTTCAGCGGAGAACATCAATTCAAGCACAGTTTTGGGAATGTCCATATGTTGCCAACTTACAGTGAAGTCCAGCCTGGCCTGTCTCATACTATCATTATCCATGAGGACCAGGGACTACTAGTGTGAGACTGCCTCCCTGCACAGTACTTGCACAGTACTACATGTTGGGCCATGTAAGCAACTCCCCCATGTCTTCTTTCTCCTTGGGGTGACCTATGTTCTTGGGCCAGCCTCCAGGAAATCCCTGTGTCCTGCACAGAGAAACCTCACCGCTGTCATCCCTCCATCTTTGCCAGGTTGTGTCTCTGATACAAATCCACCCAGGTTAACAAATTCCTTTATTTAGTGGTATTGGGTCTGTAGATCAGAGTTTTCCTGGCTTAGTTGTTTGGCTATATTGCAACAAGACTACTTATCTAGAGAGTGTTTCTGTTACTAAAGGCATCACTGAGGAATGTTTAATTCTTAGCAGAACTCCAGTTCTTGTTCTACAAATTCCAGATGATATAAATAAATAAACCATGAAATGTTCAGGGAAGGCAAATCACCAGTCCATCAAAATACCTGATAAATTAGTTCAACAGACTGGACTACAGACATGTTCAGTGATTCATCATCACAAAGAGTAAATAAATTCCGATTAAGCAAAACTTGATTGAATCATGCTGAAGTTTGGCACTTAACAAAATAGATCAGTCTGAAGTCTTACTTTAGGAACACATAATCTCTTAAGATTTATGAGTGTTATTGCTGACCACATATGTTTCTATGTTCCTGTTTGCTATGTTGAGAAATGGATACTCTGAGTGTACAAAGGTTTGCCTGCTATTACACATTTTAGTCTCCAAGAAACTCTTCTCCTTATTCCCCTTTTTGAGGTACAGAACAAACTTTTCAAATTGTAAGCTTCCTGATTTCCTCCTCTGCCCCAGTAAAATTTCCAGTTTCTTTCAGGTTGTTTTTGGTTCCATCTGACCATTCAATTCGTTTTGCTAAAGGAAATGTTGTGATATAGCCAAAATGCAAAAGCTGAACTAAGGCACTTTGTTTCAGCTATTGGAAACAATGCTCAGCTTTTTTATTCAATGACACTATCTTCACACACTGATCATTGTATTAATCTGTTGGTGGCTATAGATTAGCAGCAACACATGCCTATGGATATCTTTTAAGCAACAAATTGAGGGAAGAAATAACCTACCCACTTTTTAGCAATAATTATGTTTTTCTAATGTTTATAGTATGACAATATCAAGAGGTCACAGTCAGGGTGGAGATCCAGATGTGCTGACGGCTCTGCGGATGGGAAGGTAAAGTCTTTACAAAACAAATTGAAAAATTATAACTACTTGAATGTCTGATGTCAAGTTCTCCTCTGGTATAATACTGTAAAGCCCTCAAGTATCTTTGCATTTGTGAATTTCTTTGTACTATAAATATTGGCTGGGGATAGAGTTGGTATTATTAACCTTATTATACTAAGAGGTATAATATGCAGAACAAGTTCCAGACCAACAGTGGTGAGTACTCTGTGTTCAGCCTTGGATGGCAATCATACTTTCCAGAATACTTAAAACAACAAATGATGATTTTCCAGCCAACACCATGGATTGTGGGTCAACCCTGTCAAAAGATGATATTTACAATCTGAGTGTTATCACACAAGCAACAAAATCTCACGTCCTTATCCAAGCAACTGTGTGTATTTTCATCTGGAAATACTGATCTTCATCCATGCCCTCCATCCAGATTTTACTAAAGGAACTAACACTGTTTGGAGGGCCCAAATGCCAACATCCCAAGAAGTCACAATTAGAACTAGAATATGACTAAATTTTAAGTATGTTCAGTGCAAGTCAAAGTATGCCCTACATAAATAACCTCTGCTGTTATAGAAAAAAGTAAACAAAAAAACCCTCAAATCAAACAAACAAACCACAGGAGAATTCATTTATAGAAAAGTCCTGTCCTAAATTCTGAGTATTGGTGGTTACCATATAAGCAGTGCCTACACACACACATATATGTGGATGCAAACACACAAATATTATTTTTCATGTTATGAATGGGTTCTGAAGTAAGCCTGTTCATTGTTTCTTGTGAATTACAGAAGTAATATTTGCTGAAGCAAACCTGCCCTTGGCGATGCCTATGCTCCACCCCATCTGTAGGTCAGAGAGGAATGCTTTACAAGACAGTTCTCTTGTCTGCTGGGCCTTGTTCAGCAGATGTTCTCTGACTACTGGTGTGCTTTCTGCGGTGCTAAGTGTAAATTTGAAACCCCTTTAAATTAACCTAAACAATCCTGCAAAGGGAGATTCTGGTTGCAGCTCCCCCACTACACCTGGGAAAAGACTGGCTGAAGTACATCTTATCAACGTTTTGTCTTAGGAACTGCAGAAAAACAATCTGCAAAGCATGCACCTATGTCAAGTGCTCTCCAGAAATTATTTGCTCAAGATGACTTACAAAAGCAGTGTCACATGATGGGGGGATACCAGGAAATGAGAATGGGAGAACAAGGGACAGTGAAGCAGACCAGAAGGAAAGAAAAACCTGTGTACCAGTGGCAAAAGCACTGCTGCTCCTCAAGCAGCTCTTATATCCAGGCACAGCAGCAATACATCTGCTCTACTTGTGGCAGATTGTGTGAGTCACAAACAGGATTTCACAGCCAGCAGAAAACTTGTGAGCCATAAAACCCACTCCCTTCAATTACAGTGATCACCTCCCAGGGATATTGTAAGACTTGATCAACTGATATTTACAGAGTGCTTTGAGATCTTGAGATAAAAGTCACTATAAAAGGCTACAGATTTTTCATAACGTTCATAGACCACCTGCTCAGACCAGAAGCATTCACTTTTAACATCGCTTGAGCCAGCTACCAATCTGATATCTCCACAGGAATTTCCTAAAACAGATGTGGCTGTCACATTTAATCTCTCTTTTACTAGGAACTCTAAAAAAAGAAACTCCTGGAAAAGGAAATAAAACAAACTGCATTAAAACTGATGGTGAGAAGAAGCCCCATAATTCTGTTCCCACAGCTCATGGATTCTCCATCTGTACCTTTCAGAAAGCTGCCATAGTGACTAACTCTGTGAGCTTCACAAATTAGACCTGACCTAGATTCAGTGAAGTCTTTGATCTGCAGCTGGTTAGTGTAATATTCTGACTGCAGTGAATTTCAGAATTGTTCCACAAAGCAGCAGCTTCAAAAGAAAAACAAATAAAACAAAATTCAGGTTTTCCTCACAACAGGCTGGCCCTCACTTGACTGTATACCAAATGAATCAGTCAGCAAACCAAATGGTGAAGTTTAAACTACTGCTGTTTTCTCATAATTCCATAGTATATGCTCTTGAAAAAAATTACTTCATTATTTCCTCTCACTCTTTATTATAGGAATAATAAACTCCAGGAGAGTGAAGAAAAGCATGATTCTGAAAACCAGAGGGGGTTATAATTAAGCATATTGTTAAGTGCTTTCTTGAATAGAGGTTAAAAATTTTGAAGTTTAAAATCATGTTAGCTAAGGATAAAACAGTTCAGAGGCTTTTTTAATAAACTGATCTGAACCATATGAAACTCTTCAGAGCATGGATCTGGACTGGCATCCCTTCAGAATAAGGTTTCCCATGATGTTTTGGACTTTCTGCATTGTGTATAGAAACTGAGCACAGATGTCCCAACATGTTTCAGAAATTTTAAAACCTTTTGTTCCACGATAGCAATGGGAACAGTGGGAAACATTAATTAGAGTCTTATTTAGTGATCCTTTTTTTTTTAATTGGCTTGTTCTTGCTTTAAGTATGATCCAAAAATATCATAGTGAATCAAATCCAAAGGAAATAGTTTCTTTATCCTTCATCCAATAGCAAGAGGCCTCTCTATAACCAGAATCTTTTTGGAAGCATATAAGAATGTACATAGTCTCGATCAGATACTTAGATAGGCAAGTCTGACCTCTAGGATAAATTACAGACCAAACTGCTTTTGAGATACATTTCAAGCAAGGTACTGCCATGGCAAAGTTACAGTGAATGACTCAGAGATGGACTGTTACTGCAAATAATTTGTTAGTGTTTCTAAAGGGGTGGAGGGTGCCACTTCTAAAAATTGGGACATAAACATTATGCAGATTATGAGAAAGTTTTTAAATTCCTTTTGCCATGTAGACAGTTATTAAAGAATATATGGTTAAGGCTGATTGTTTTTCACTAAACAGAATTTACAAAACCCAAAATACTATCTCAATCACAGTAGGGCTTGGTGCAGCACAAATCTTTTTCTTTGTGCTGTTACCAAAAAAACCCGCAAAAAAACAAAGGGGGGGGGAGGGGAAGAAAAACAAAAAGCTGCTGGAGGCGATAACAGTACAGAAATATATTTTGTTGGCAGCATGTGATGCCCATATATCTCCCAGATAGTGTGCTACAAACATCTCAAAGAGAGATTGATTTACCTTTATCTCAGCTGGCAAACTCTGCACATGGTGGTTTATGAGACCGTGGTGAATGGTTCACACAAACTGAGAGAAATTATTCACAGTAGCTGTTCTGGGAAGCTTCAGGAAGCTGGTTAAGCATGATGTGCTTTCACTCGCTCCTTTTTGGTGACGCTAGGCTGCATTTAAAAGGATTTACCTGTACTGCCACTTTGGGACCACTCCTTTTCAGATCCATGCTGCTATTTCTTTAGTCACCTAGGACCCTTAAGTTTCTTCACACTCAGTCTGACTTTACAGGCAAACTTTGCTCTTCTCTTGATGAAGCAACCAGCGTGAATAAAGTGGATATTGAAGAACTGTGAACACCAGAGCCCTCAGGGCAACAACTAAATCCTTTACAAGTAACACAAAGATAAAACAAAGGATCTGATGTTGGGTCTCTTCATAAAAAAATAGACAGTGCTAATATCTTGTATTAAAGAAGCTGAGACCTTTGTTTAGAAGCCAGGAAACAGTAGCTTCTGAATCTGTGCTGAGCTGCACAAATATTGGGATGCAGGGGGCTGGAGCCCCTGATGGGCCTCTGTGGTCAGACCTGGGTCTTAATAATTAAGTCAGCTCCCCAGAATCTTTCCAGTTAATCTCCATGGCCTCATCTGAAGATCGAGTAAAACTTTCCCTCCAGCTAGAAATACAAAGACCAGATATTGTATCACCAAGCTATTGTGTCATTGTTTGGGCAGTCAGGGAGGGATGGCAGTGGCAACTCGTGCATGGAAAGCAAATAGTGCATCTTCTGCCCTCTCCCTCTAGAAACAACCTTTGAGAGGTGCAGGTAATGCTGCCTTCCATTTCCTTTGCTTTTTTGTTTTATGTCACTCATTGATCTCGCTGGGCATTAAGGTTTTCAGTTGCAAAATAAATACATTTGGACAGATGAAGAGTAAGATTCTCTTATGCTCCTCTAACTTTTTTTAAGGTTAGTAAAGATGCTTATGATTCCAAGCTCTACCTAGCCCACTGCAGACTGGCCTCATGCTCTGTGGATGTGCTGGCCTTGAAATGATCAGTCCATCCTTGCCAATATCCCTAGTGATGAGTCTGGGCAACAAAAGGCAGGGGCAGTGTGGCAGGTGTCATGCCTGGGTATATGCTGTATGGGGTGACTATATGGATGAGAAGATTTAGATACCCAGCAGAAACTCATCCAAGGAGTCAGGATGGAGAGTCAATGGATTAAGAGTTTGTGTTTGGCAGCAGGAGCAGTCTCTTCTGGCTGTTACGAGCACAATTTCAATGTTATTCCTATTTATTTGAAAAACACGGGTTTAGTTAAGGATCTCCTTGCACCAAACTCCCCCACAAACGTCAGGAAGAAGAAAGGAGATAATACTGATCCATGTGTAAGGCAATGGTAACAACACTGGAGCTGGCCCAGCATTGTGACACCATACAACCGGCCTGGAGGTTATAATCTGTGTAAAGCATGGCATGGTCCTTTGCTGCTTCTGACACTAAGAACAGTCTGTGAGGCTGGGTCACCCAGCTCGAGAGGCTACTCCCGCCCTTCTGCATGCTGGTTTCATAATCAAAATCAGTTTTCCTCACAGGCTGAAATAGCTGTAAGCTGGGAGGGGCTTTCTCATAGTCATCCTTCCTTTGAATACTATGATTCCAACTAGGAACTTGGATTAAGTTCCAAATAAGTAAGTTCAAAATGCAAACGAAATAACCTTCAAATGCTCCATGTCAGCTGACTGACATAGCAGAACTAGGCCTTTTAGTCACATTTTAGAACTAATAGCCATAACCTGCATCCAGGCAAGATCCTCTTTCTCCCCACCTCCATTCAGACAAATATCAGAGGCCATGCCCATTGCTGTCTGCAACACGTGCCACTGTGAAAGTGACCATTGCACTGCATTTGGTCATCTTTACATCCAAAAATGTAGCTCTAAAACCCCCTCTTTCCCACTGCTCATTGCTACTGGCAATGCTTACTGCTGCAGCTCAGCTGGAGTCTGGGGCTCTGTAGGTATGGCTCATTTCACCCATCTCAGACATCAGTTTTCAGTAGGGGACAGAAGGTTGAAATTCTACAATCTAACTAAAAGAATGAAATTCTACCATCTAACTAAAAGAAAGTCACAATTATCTAATAATCTTTTTTTTTTCCTTGCATTCCATGATTCTGGGATGTAGTGATTTAATTAAGGAAGACAATGCACCCCACTGGGCTTGCAAAAGCAAATATTGTCACATGTCCCTCAGAGTCAAGAATCAGGTGGAGCAGGCACAGCAGTGACTAAGGAGGTCAACTCACAACAAAAGGCAGAATACCACAGTCATCACAGTAAAACTTCAATGCTCATGCAGTCACTGCACCACAAAAGATCAGTATTTGTCACTCTGTTGAGTTGCTGTCAGACAAAAAGAAATGTTCCATTCAAGTTCAGTACGTGGTTCAGTTTCTTCAGCTGCCAGATGGTCTTTCTGTGGTCCACTGAGTTCCACTGTGTCACAGTGAAGGTCTGTTTTGAGACATGGCTATCACTGCCTTGTAAACTTACAGCTTAGTAAAGTGACTCTCCTCCCTCCCCCATGTTATACTGCAAATGCCACAGAGCTTGTGCAAAGCCTTTGCCCCCTAAGAAAAGCAGGCATGTCAGTCAGGGCACTCACAAGGCAAGCAGACTCATAAACCAATGGCACTTCTTTTCTGCCTGTGGTTATGGGGGTTTGAGAACAACTGAAAGATTAAAAAAGCAGGGACAATCTCAGCTTTTGTTAGACTTCCAGTTAGAAAAGGCTGGCCACAGACTGACAGGAACCAAGCATCATGAGAGTGGCTACCTTACTGACATGGGGGAGGTAAGAACAAAGTGTGTTTAGAAGGGTCTGTCTTCTGCAGTGTTCTCTCTGGGTCAGTGTTTCTGTCAAATTGAGGCTGTACTCTGATCATTTGGATAAATATCCAGAAATGGATGTAGCCCTTATGAATTTGTTTAAATCCGTTTTCAACTTCTTATAAACTTCGCTATGTTCTACAAGAGTCCTTTTCTAGAATTTAGTGAGAATGATGTGCAAAGCTATTTTTACTTCTTTTAAACGTATTTACTAACCAGCCACAGTCAACAATTGTGACAGTAGAAATGCCAACACAGAAGGGTCTCAGCCACATTTGGAAAGAAAAACAGGTTTTATCTCTTGATCCTAAACCAACACATTAAGACTCTAGGATTTTCCAATCTGTCTGGAACAAAAGGAAATAGTCAACAAGAATGTACATTTGAATCTGGCTCTGGGGACAGAGGGAAACCTTTCAGTAAGTGTTAAGTTGAAACTAAAGTTCCACCTTCAGTGCAATAGAAGGTTGTGTCCTGGAGTTCAAAGTCAATGCACCATATCCACCACGCCAATAAAATCTACTGACTTAGGTCCCATAACTTCCTTTAGTCCCTATTCAGTATTTCATTAACACTTGTAGATTTAGTAGTTTTGGAGCAGTTCCGCTTCTTCCACAGGTGACAGCACATCCCAGAGGCAGGGTCGCCCCTGCAGGACAGAGTGCCACATGTACCCAGCAGTGTTAGCTCACTGCAGGGGCGGTGGGGCAGCCAACAGGGACCGGGCAGGGAATGTTGTATGAGGACGTGGCTTCTTAGGCAGCAGCTTCCTACACGGAGTCAGCCAGTAGGATTACACACAGATTACACCCTCCAGGCAGTAATTTCCACATTCCCTCACAGTTCAGGTCACCACAAACCCCAGACAGGGTGTATTGTCAAACACTGCAGTTGCCATGTCTCCCTGGTCCTGAAGGGCACCTGTAACCATGCCGTGGTTTTACACAGCACTGGCAGCTTCTCATATTCCTTAAATAAACGTGGTACCACGTGTACCAATGAAACAAGTCCTGTCTCTCACACAGCCTCAGTCAGAAACTATAACCACCAAAACCAAAGTTAGTTTAGCTTTTGTAATATTGCCCTAGGGTAATGTGAATCACTCGTTCATCTCCCCAGTCCAACAGGCAACTCTTTCACGCTTCCTTTTGCTCCCAGTCCAGCCCCACCTCAGCACTGCTCTTGCATTCTCTATAGTCCAAGAAACGTCCACAAGGCAGTGTAAACAAACTGTTGTTTTGTATTTGTTTGGTGTATTACCAATGCATCCCAAAATGTGCTCTTATCTGACACATCAAAAGCTCATTTTGTGCAAAAATGACATACCTGATTTCTTTTGACATATCTTTTGCCTCAGATTGCACCAGTGATAGTGTGTCCACAGAATTTTTTTCTGTAGTTACTGCTGGGAAAGGCTGAAATATTAGGTCAGTAACTGCTCATATGTCCGTGGAGCAGAGTGTGCTCCTTGCAAAAAATTCAGATGAATTTTGGATTACTAATTTGGGTGCTGGAAGCATTTTAGCCTTATTAGCAAAATTATTGGGCTGAGTCTATTAGCCCAAATTACAGGAGCAGTTCTATGAGACCAGTGAGAGCTGTGTCCTTATGCAGTTATATTGCTTTGCTGTTTATCTCCAGTATCTCTTCATGAACCTTGCTGTGTTTTTTAATGAGAAAAAGCAACTTAGAAAAGTGATCAGCAATTTTTCCAGATAAGATCTGAGATTGATAAATGGGTAATGAGACTGTCTATAACCCTTTTTTCTTAGCCAAGTGACTTAGAAGGTGACAACAATCTGTAACAGCTTGGGAATCCCCAAAATATATCTCCACTTAGTTTGTTCCAAAGCAGCATTAGGGAAAAAATATTTAATTTAAGAATAAGAAACAAAAGTAATTTATATTTTTACGAATTTGCTGAAGATGTCTCAATATGTTTAAAGCCCCCACTAGCTACCCAGGACACAGCAGAGCTGGTGAGAACACACAGACATCACTTGAATGCACTTCCAGCAGCAGCAGCTCACTATTCCTTGTAATGTTACTGAGGAATATGAGCTATTTTTGTTCTC
>VYZR01012137.1:20580-31013 GCA_013400675.1 Oxylabes madagascariensis | reverse complement strand
AGAATAGACACCAGCAGTTTTAGTGCAACCATCTGCCAGTAAGCTATAGTCCCCACAGAGCTTACTGTGTCTCCTTTGAACAGTTTCTTTCGAGAAAGAGTAACACAGAAAGATCCTGGGATATATTTATATGCCTCCTAAGGGACAGGACTGTTTCTCCGCCCCAGCATTCAGACCACTTGCTAGAATTTCTGTGCACATTTTCATTTTACTCACCCAATGAAATGCCAAGGCAGAATTTTTGGGCCTGAATGTGGGGGAATATGTGTGCTGCAGACAGCAGCCTTGCCTGAAACTGCTTGGCACTGGTAATGTTCTCTGCACAGAATGTTGAGATGCTCTTGAATATGTTCTTCTTTAGTTCAAAATACAATTAAATAAACTCTATGAGTCCAGGTTAAAGTACTTTTGTGATACTGTTTTCTCCACCTCACGGTGTGCATCAAGGTAGGAGGGAGAGAACTGTCAGCCAGTACAGCTTGCATAAATACAGCAGATGATGTTGGAAATTAAAGGATGGGAGAGCTACCACTAGAGTCAGTGAGAAAAGCCCATGACTTTATAATTCCTTTGAAACATGTTGAAGAATATTATCAAACTATTCTATCTTCCTGCACCACCATGTTATATTTGACACTGAAGTAGAAGAACACAGTGTTATACTTAGCTCTGAGTGGTGATTTTGTGGCAAGCATACAAATCTGAATCTTGACACAGTACCCCTGATTAGCTGGGTGGCACTGTCGATTGACAAATGTCCATACAATATTTCTATCTATCTATATAAGTTACTGTTAGAGGAATTAGTACTGCAAAGGTGCTTAACTCTTCCAGCAGCTGTGTCACTGTTGAAAAAGAGTGCTATTTATCATCCTATTCATGTCTCTTAGAGCTTGGTTAACTTTTCTCTGTGTATGTAGAGATCTTTTAATTTAAATTTCCCAGTCAAGTCCAGCAGATGAATAGGGCATAATAACCTGCAATGTGGGGGAAAGAACTCAGTCATGGATAGCACTTTCTGTGCTGCTACTCAGGGAGCAAAAATAAAGTTCCTCCACTAAAGAGAGTGGGGAAAGAAATATAGTTCCTCCAGACTTCAGGAATCGTAGCAGCCAAAATTGGACTGCTTCTGAAAGAATACTGTCTGGTGGGACACAAGTGAGCATGTCTCTACTGAATCCAGTGCACAAATATTAAGAAACATTTTCATTCATTCACAGAAGGAGAGATGGAGAAACATTGCTTTATTCACTCCATACGGCACAGTTACAGTGAAAACAGGTTACTCATCAGTCAGTTCCTCTTTCTAGTGCCTCTCATGCATCCTGTGGCTTGCTTATAACCAGCTGAAAAACATGTAACTTCCTTTACAGTATTTGATCACCAAACATGCAAAACTCCCTTTTGAATCAAGAAAGAGGAATTTCAGTTACTATATATAGGTCTCTTGATGTAGGAATAAACACCAGAATTCTGTGGTCACAATGTTGGTTTCTTTCTATAATTTACTGTCTCCTTTTTGTAGCACAGTATTTAACTGACAAAGTGCTAGGTTCTTGTCTTTTGACTTTATCCTGATCATTGCAGAAGCAGGAACACATTTTGTATCCCTGAAGAGAAAAAAACATATTAAGCATCAGCAGTGTGCCAAAAGCAAGTGCAGTGTTCTTTAAAAGCAGATAGAAATCTACAAAAAACATTGCTTTGATAAAAGTGTTAGAAGAATTTAAAGAAAGGCATCCAATCTGCTGGCATACTGGATACAGGGAATTAAGTGCGCAGCTAAAATGGATATATCTATCTGGAAGGGCTTTGATTAAACATAAAAAAAATCACCCTATAATGACATCATATAGTATTTTCTTCTGCTACTAAATTTCTTTTGTCATGTTCTGTGGTATGAACAAATTAAATAACATACACGTCTTAAATGTCTCAAACAATTAAATTCATCTATGTTTATTCTTGCTGTCTGTTTGTCTGTCAGACACTATCAGGTCAATGCTCCTGAGAAGTGGCATGGAGTGGGCGTACTACGAACCAGCCGAACCTTACAGAAATAGAGTTTAAGTATCCCTTGAAGCTGTTATGGATTTTCAAGAGGGAAAACCAGCTTCTGAAACTAAGACAGTTTATGAAGTTTTGCTGAGACTGCAAGGACACAAGCAGGTCAGAAAAGGCATCTGACACCTGGGATAAAATCTCACGCAAGTTTTTTCAGGCCTGGAAGGATACAACTGTGCTAACCCTAGGAGTACACTGCCAGAGGCAGACTTCCAAACGTGGTGTCGGTACGCGTCGCTAGCACTGAAATTTCTTTACCATCACACACAGGGATAATCCATCCTGGAACTATCTTCCTGTTAATCCCCTGTTAGCCTGGCTTTTCAGCACAAACTGGAAAATGTGGCCCAGACACTGCAACTCATTCTCTGAGATAGACTGACCATCATAAACTACCAAGGTAATAACTATGTTCTTACATAGAAGCACTGGGCTTGCTTTGTTTTGTTTTAGTTAAATCTAGCTGTGTGTGTGTCCTGGCCAGTGCCTCAGTTGTGTCCCTGTGCCTCTGCAGAGACTGTTGGAAATCACTGTGGTATTCAGGCCTGCCATGTCGAGGTAGAAATCTTGCTAATACTCAAAAAATACTTTCTTTGAAAGTGGGAGTACATAAACAGCATGCCATGCCCAGATTAAAAGAAAAATAACAGTAGTGCAAATATATTGATTGAGTTGAGATCCCTCAACTTTTCATCTGAGCTAACTTGAGCAAGACACCTGGGGAAGTTAAAGCCTTCTCCTCTGCCAGCACAACAAAACCTTCCTAATCTGAGGGATGAAAATCCACAAACTTCAGGATTTGGAAGATCACATTATCCCCTCCTAAGGGATTTTGGCTACCTGGCTTCTAAATTATTCTGCCCAGCAAACACTGTAACAGTCTGGTGGCTCAGCAAGTGTGTTTTAGCTTGCCTTTATTGCAGCCACCAATGTGTCTTCAAAGGTCTCAGGGAGTTTCTCAGAGGCTATGTGTGCATAGGAGCACCTTCTGCATCTACTCAGGCAACCTGGGCTTAGTCTAGCTCTGTAAGCACCATGAGCAGCTTCCTCTGGTGTGCCTCACTGCATCCCCTGAGATGGGAGATGGGGGGGCACTGTGGCCCTATGGACACCCCCAGAAGGAGTTTTTGGGACAGGACTGCAGGGAATACTGCAGGGTTGCCTCTGCCTTGTAACACAGGCTCAGCTGGGAAGCACTATCCCTTGAAAGCTGAGCATATTGCATATTGCCATGGGGGCCAGAAGGTGTGTTATCAGCCACCTAGATGTTTGGGGTGGGTTGATCATTCAAAAAAAAGGCAACAGCTCCAGCAGGAGATGTGCGGGACGGTCTGTCTGGTCCTGGCCCAAGGCCTACAGCTGGGCCTGAGGCTGCTGCGCATGGTGCCGAGCACACACCCTACAGCTTCAATGTGTGCACAGCCTCCACAAGAAACTATTTGTATTCCTACAGCCAAGGGTGACCCTCTAAAAGGTCAGTAAACACCAGGCATGGATCTGTACCAGCAAAGCCAGGGGGGATCCAGATAAAATGAGACAGGTTTTGAACAAGATATTGTAGTTAATTGCTGTGTAATGACCCACGGTTGCATGCATACAGCCAGCATGGGTGTCAGCCTGCTTCACACACGAGTCACTGCAAGCTCTGGAAATACAGACTGCTGCCTGGTGAGCTGCTCTGCTCACTCAGGCGTCAGCCATGTCCCTGGGCAAAGGTAAAAACGAGCACAGGACAACAAGGAGCACAGCTGGAGAGTCACAGAATCATGGAATTATAAAATGGATTGGGTTGGAAGAGATGTTAAAGATCATCTAGTTCCAACATCCCTGCCATGGGCAGAGACACCTTTTACTAGGCCAGGTTGCTCAAAACCCTGTCCAATCTGTCCTTGAACACTATAAAGGATGGGGCATCCACGGCTTCTCTGGGCAGCCTGTTCCAGTGCCTCACCATCCTCACAACAAAGAATTTCTGCCTAATATTTAATCTAAATGTCTCCTTTGTCAGGAAATAAAAAATAGTGTGTGCATGTGTTAACAACAGAGGCAGGCAAGAAACAGAGTTGGAAGCAACCAGAAAACTTGGTATCTGTGTTAGACAGAGAGAAAACAATCAGAGCAACATGCAAGTTGGAGGGAGACCAGTAACTGTAAATAGTGATTACCTTCTCCTTTTTGATTCCTGCTATGTTCAAGAAAACTAGAATCTGTGCAATTTTGAATGGCACGGTATCCTAGAAGACGTTGCTAGCATCAATTCATAAATGAAAATAAGATTTTCAGAACATCCTCACTGAGAGCTTTCCAAATCCCTTGACAACCACAGAGACCTAGTTCTGACTGTCAATATTTTTTTATATTAGGGGAGAAAAGAAAAGTGCCAAGGAGGAGAGTATCAGTGGGTGGGTACTTGGAAAAATATGATTCTAATATTAGCTTGAAAAATCAGTGAATTTGCAGAGTAAGTTGCTAGACTATGAAGATGAGGTTGCTTGGAACAGGATGCTAGTTCCAACAACGACCTGATGAAATGATATATTAAAGTAAAATTTTTCTTTTTTTAAGGCTTATCTCAACTTTCTTCATTTTCAGTAGTGTACTTGGATAATTTAAACAACAAAAAAGTAGAGAGTAGCAGCATACTGAAGACTCAAAGTACCCCTTGGTTTACGAAAACAGAAAAAAGGTAAGACTTTCCATTGGATCTATTTTTCTACATAATTTGTTTGTCCTGCTGTATGTCTACATGTTGTCTATAAATTACACAAATAAGCAAATCTACTGTCAGAAAGCTTATACTGTAAGTATACTTCAGATTATCACCAGTGAGAAGCTGGAAGCAGGCAACATTCCTGGATTTAAAGAGATATTCAAAGGCAAAGAAAGCATTTGAATAAAAGGAAGGGTGTTTTAAATGAACTGCAAGGCAGGTGAAGAGGATGAGTTGCCAGTGGGAGAAAGCACTTTCTAAAGAAAGGACTGAAAAAACCACTGGACTCAAGACAAAAGTGCAGAGGGATGCCAGGGTTAGATCCTTGGTGGCAGAACAGAGGGAAAGACAGAACACTATGGATTCAAGAAAAAGGAAATTTGAGGGGCTATGTAATGCTGAAAGTCCAGTGCCCTATATTTTGGCTGCAGTGAGTGCTGGTAGATAAGAAAGAGATAGAAGAATGTATTCAGGGCATAAAAGGAAGGGATGACTAAGGAGTGTATATGAATCCCAGGAAAGGTTGTTTCAAGCCCAAGCCTTGATGTGATCTGCTCCAGTGTTTAGTTGGCTGTTCCTTTCTGTCTATCTATTTATTTATATAATGAAGTTTTCATTTGCCACAGATTGTTCCACAAGTGTTGGCTTTTGGGTATCAGTGTTAGCTTTTGAGGAACATAAGACGTTTAACTTATGCAGAACTCTTGCTCAAGGCCTGCATGTCATTCAAATTCTGCTTAAATCCCATTTTGAAAATTTCAATGCTTCACAGGACTTAAATTCCTCAAGCTCAGGGGCCTGATATTTGTCATTTGGTTTTGATTTCTGACTGGGTGACACCTCAAGCCATAAAGTGTGTTTAAACCAGTTCCCTGATGCATATATTTGTAGGCATATTTGTGGGATTCTCTGCTTCTGCTTCCAAATTTGAATTCCCCCTGGTGCACAGACAGGGTGGTACTCTCATTAACCTCTATCAGTGTGAATTTATGATAATTGCCTGCCCCATCTTTGCATACTTTATTTTCTCACAGTCCACTGCAGTTCTGGTGGCTGAGCACAGTGCAGTGGGGCCTGGTAATCAGCTTGTGAGGAGAGGGTTGGGCTGAGCACTTGCTGAGAGATAGATCACAGTCACTTTTGTTTTAATCCTCCCGCTGCCCTGTGCTTGATGCTCTAAGTCTATTCTTGAAAATGAAGCCTGTGTTCAAATAGTGACTCTCCAAAGCATGTGTTGTTAAAATTTCACATGCAGACAGCAATTTGCATGTTAGATATTTTCTGGTGACAGTCAATTTAGCATCAAAATATTGTGAAAGGTGTTGCATACCTTTGGCCATTAGCTGATGGATAAACATACTCAGGACATGAGAACTGGATAAATGCAAATTTTATGAATTGCTCTTATGATCTGTTTAATCTCTCCTCAAAACCCATAACTGTACCCCATGTACAGTTATTCTACTTTTAGCTATGGTTTTCTGCTCCAAGATAATAGTCTATTGTTTTGAAACTAATTTTCTCTCTGGCTCTCCAGAATCTTTAATTCTCTTGCAACTTGTGAGGTTTCACAGTTTGGAGATTAATGAATTGGGTTACATTGCAGCCTTATCTCTTGCACTGGAATTACATTACAGATCAGCAGGATGTATCTGCTACTCCTCTGCAAGCACCTTATGAATAATCACAGTCCTGCTGTGAGTGCATCTAGGGTGACTGGAGAGACATGTCTCCTCGTCAATGAATTTGTGAAAAAACAGGTTCTTTAATGTAAGGTTTGTGCTCCATCTCAGGGTACAGCCACTGAAGAGGAGGAGAGATTTTTAAAGTAACTTACTAAATATGTTCGTATTAAAGTCTCATAAAGGGGTTTATTTCCCTAGGAAACCCTTCTCTTCAGTGAAGTGGGCTGCAACACACTTGCCAAACCACTCACCCATTGGTAACAGGAATGAGCATAGAGTTAAATCAAAGAAACAGATGTGTCTGGGTAAGGCAGCTTTCCTTTTTTATGTAAAAAAATAGGAGCATGTTCATCAGTTTTGTAATTTTCTGATAGTGTTTTTTTTGGCTCAGCGGCAAACAGCAGTCAGACAAGCACATACAGTATTTGTACTCCAATCCAGTGCAAGGTTCAGTTCCTTAGAACACATTTGCATATCTGAATATCCAAGCTCCAGATTTTGTCCACTACTGGCATATTGAGGGTCAACAGAATCCCTTCTGTCTTGCTTGGATGATGCAAAGGAGCTTCCAGCAGTTCCAGAAAGTATCAATCTGTGTAGCAGTACAGCGAGGAGGTGTCGACACAACACGGACAAGATTTAAAAAGGCAAAGGATTAGGACTTACCTGTTTTTGCCGTGTCTGTTCCCCTTTTTGTGAAATCACTGTGCAGCTGGGATTTTTGAAATAACAATAATAAAAAATTTGGATTGCTGAAATTGGAAGGACATCAAAGGAAGCCCGTTTCACACATATTTTTATACAATGGCTGTCTTACTAAGATGTACAGCCCCCATTTTTGTTGGGTTTAATTCAGAATTGGTCAGAATGGCTTCTCCTTATGGAATAAGAGAGCTTGCCCATTGAATTCCTCTAAACCCTCCAAAACAAAGATACAGTAAATCACCTTTTCTTTTTTTCTTTGAGTATAAATCCAGCTGTTTTCTGCAGTACTTCTAAAAGACTCAGTTTCCACAAAAAACAAAAGTACAATTTTTTTGATAGGAGTGTTGAATCAGGACATTCTAGAATTTTTTCTTTCCCATTCTACACTAATAAATATGTCAACATGCCTCCCCCAAAAATCCTTAAGGTGCATTTCCTCCTAAATTTTTTGACTGTGAGGTTTAAGGAAAAGTTTTGCAGTTTGTTTTGGTTTTGCATACAGGAGTGGGTACAGAAGTGGGTACGTGTGGGTCTGCTCAACTAAACTTGTCAATGTAAAGAAAGCTCAACCAAGATCCTCAGGGCACCTGCAGGAAGCTGACATTCTCCTNATACAGTAAATCACCTTTTCTTTTTTTCTTTGAGTATAAATCCAGCTGTTTTCTGCAGTACTTCTAAAAGACTCAGTTTCCACAAAAAACAAAAGTACAATTTTTTTGATAGGAGTGTTGAATCAGGACATTCTAGAATTTTTTCTTTCCCATTCTACACTAATAAATATGTCAACATGCCTCCCCCAAAAATCCTTAAGGTGCATTTCCTCCTAAATTTTTTGACTGTGAGGTTTAAGGAAAAGTTTTGCAGTTTGTTTTGGTTTTGCATCAAATGAAACTAACACTACCTAAAATATATTGTTCCAGACAGGATGTCAACTTTGTATTAGCTTGACTTTCCATAGATCCTGTCAGAATGTCTAAATGCAAATGGGTGAGTATTTCCTGGACATCACATGGAGTGTCTGACAGTTATGATACGGTTCTGTTGCGCTGTATTTTTTGTACTATGAAATTTTGGGGAACGATCATCCTAAATGGAGATCTCTTCATCCTCATGGGAGTTGATGGGACTTCTGAAATGAATAAGGATTTTTTGGATGAGTCACTAGCTCAGATCAACATTTTGTGGGTTATATGAAAGAGAATGAAAGATAGAATTAAGGAAAACCCCCTCACTTACCTCCAGCTGTCTTAGCCAACAGCTAAGAACCAATTTTATTTCACACTACAGAATGTACAAAATATAAGATACCCTCCAGCTATTCATTTTAATACCTCAGTAAATTAATTGCAGTCTTTTAGTCTATCCATGGAGCTGCAGCATTCTTGCCTTTACAGATTTTCAATATAATNAAGGAAAACCCCCTCACTTAACTCCAGCTGTCTTAGCCAACAGCTAAGAACCAATTTTATTTCACACTACAGAATGTACAAAATATAAGATACCCTCCAGCTATTCATTTTAATACCTCAGTAAATTAATTGCAGTCTTTTAGTCTATCCATGGAGCTGCAGCATTCTTGCCTTTACAGATTTTCAATATAATCCAGACCTTCTTACTTCACAACATAAAATTTCTTTGCAGGACAGTAGTCCTATTCAGAACAAAGTGGTTGTTTTCAAGGTCTTCATGCATACCTAAAATTGTTAAATATACTTACAATTTTCCAATCCAGCAGGCATGGGAGTGCTACTCCTTGTCTTGCCTGTTAAATTTAGTTAGATATTCTGAAAAGAGAAGCAGATTGTTCACCACTGGCAGGTAAAATCAGGAAATAAAAATATTGACTCAAGACCTTTGCAGGACAATTAAACAGCTAATGAAAGGGCTGAAGTTCCTGTAACCACAGTGAGCAGGAAAGAAGGAAGATGTGCCTCAGTTTGACACTTCTCTGGTTCCTACTTCTGACACTGAAATGCTTTGGCTGTGGAGATTATGAAGGAGTTCTGGTGGAGCATAACGAGTAATGGGCAAATGCTTTCTGAAGCATCTCTCAACAAATCCAGGCACTTTATTCCCTATTTTTATTCTTCCAGACAGGATGTTAACACTGTTTTACCTTTCCTTTGTACAAGCAGCAGCAGTAAAACTGTGGCAAAGGTGAATGCCAAACAAGGCAGGCACAGCACAGCTGCTTTCCTGTCTGACAACCAAACTTTCCAAGGCAGACACAGAAAGAAGTCTAGATAGCTAGAGCAGTAGTAGTCTCTCCCAATATGTCCTCACTGTTTTTCCAAATCAGACAGAATAAACCAGTTTAGTGGTGAAATCCTGGTAGATCCCATGTCCTGGGATTGGGAGTGGGAGAAGCAGATCTGCTGAGTCACTTCTGGGCTGCTTTGGGGCCAGCACAGGCAGAGACTGTGCCTACTTGTGCCTGCTATCAGCAGGGAATTACAAAGGGAAAGGGGCCTCTGTCCCACTGGTGGAAACTTTAAGCAGCTTGGCTTGCTCTGACCCCAGGTGTGTAGTTACCCTCTCTCCAAGTCATTTGTCGCAAATCTGGATTTTCTTATGGGTACACTGATCTTCAAAAGTCCAGAGACAATAATAATTTACAATCATGGAATGACATGAGTTTTCATTCAGCTGAAAATTGGTCCATTTGTTGAACTCTTCTGGCTCAGTTCAGACAGAATCCAGAGTCCCAGTAAACAGGGGTGTTTTTAGGTTTGAAAGCAGGAGGCTGAATTTGAAGCCTCGGTGTATGTGGGGTGAAGACAAACAGAAATATGCATGAAGAAGGGTGAAAATGCATTCAAAATGTCACTACATTTCTTCACCAGATAAAAAGACCAATGATTATTTATTCTTTTTGTCACACTGGTGAAATATTCAGATACTACAGGCTACACATAAAGCTGAAGAGTATTAGGAGGAACAAGGAAACTTCAAGGCAATTAAATTAATATCCAAAGATTCTGGGTTTCTGCTTTTCCTGGGGTGCCACACATATGGAAATGAATTTCTGGGCTCTAGGATTCTGTACCATGCACTGATTTCCCAAACTTAATTCATCCCCATAGTAGAATACCTGTATTTTGGGAGAACTAAAAGAAGATTGAATCAGATGAAGGTCATCTAATATCCAGACTGCAGTAACTATATCAAGACAGGGATGGCACTACCTGTCTGAAGAACAGGAGATACAGAACAGGAGATAGACATGTCTTCGATAAAGCCGAGTGCTGGGTGGGAGAAGAAGTGATTTG
>VYZR01012118.1:0-21587 GCA_013400675.1 Oxylabes madagascariensis | reverse complement strand
AAAAAAAAAAAAAAGAGAGAGAGAGAAAGAACTCATTAGAGTAATGAAACACTGATTTCTTTGAAGAATAACCCAGGGACGATAAACCCTTTCATCCAAGACACACAGCCAACAGATTTTCCCTTGCCCAGCCCCTCTACCTATGCACTGTGTGTCAGTAACAACACGTTTTTGGCTCCCTGTACACACATGGGGTGAAACCACTCCCAGGCTTTCTGGAAGATACAGAATTGGGGAGCAGAAGAACCTGTGCCTTTAAGAAGCATGGAGAACCAGCGCAATCATTTGAAACCAAGGTTCAGCAAATAGGAGACAATGAAATATGGAGTAACTTGAAACCAGCCCACGAGCTGCCCAAGAGAAACCTCCAGCTTGTCTGGCTCTCAGACACACCCTTGCAGCTCTTCTGGAAAGCTGGGCTCTGTTTGCAAGACAAGGAGCTAATTGATTCCATCATCTTCTGCGTGTGCACATATAAACTGAAGTGCGGAGGGAGGACAGAGGGACACACAGCTCAGCTGACCGTGCTAACAGACCCTGCTGTCCGACAGCGTGCTGGGCACGGAACAAGCGCCGCGATTGTTCGCACCAGACGCCACGGGACCCACGATGCATAATTCCAGTGTCTGCATGTCCAACTGCAGGATATACTGGCAGCAGGAGGGCAAACTGGCTTTAAGTATTGTTAACATTTCTCTCTGCCATCCGTGGAGCTGCTGAGACATTGCAGAAATGGGGCTGGTTCATCCTCTGCCACCAGCTCGCACACCTGCCAGAACGTCTCCTCTCCCTGCGCAGTGAAACAGATTTTTCCTCTTCACAAAGGGGCTTTTTTGGGGTTTTTTGTTGTTGCTGTTTGTTTTTGGGAGTTTTTTTGCCCCATCTAGATATTATGTTCATTAACTTCCTCTGTAACAGCCCCTGAGTTGCGGTTTCCACAGAACCAGAGTAAACAAACTCAATCTTTGCAGACTGAAACCGATACACCATTCAGTGATTTCTTTCACAGCCTGATTTATCTCAGAGTCTTTCTGGTTCTGACCCAGTAAATCTCACCAGGCTGGAGGAAACTCTGACACCAGCTCCACATGAAAGTTCCTGGTGAGTCATGTGCCAGAGGAACACAAGGAGAACACCTCTGCAGTGCTGAGCCCGAGGTTACAGATGCAGGGGCTTTCCCATTTCATATCTTCTAAACCGTGTGCTTAAAAGCAAAATGGCATGACATGCACTTCAGGCAGAGCAAGAAACGTGCTCTGTGTCCACGTGGCAATCTTTCTGCTATCAACAACATCAATCAATTCCACTAATGATAAAAGGGAGAAATTTTATGTCAGAGCCCATTCTGCAAACACGGAATTCAAACACTGCTCTTAGATCTCTAACACAACAGAACTCACTGTTAATTAAGAATAAACTATATAAAGCTATATATTAAATAAGCCTAAAAACACAAGGCTCTTTGATTTTTTTTTTCTCCAGAAATAATATGAAAAAATATTTAGCATGTATCTATTTTGTGTATGAAAAACCATACTGAAAATTCTGAAAATCTAAGGAAAAACATACAGCAGGAAAATAATTCCAAGTCACTTTACACACAGTCATTGAGCTTCTCATACAGGTTTTCTGGTTTAAATATGGAGCAATTTCACCAAACACTGTAAAAAAGTCATATTTCTGTAAAACTGCAGTCTGTCTCTATTTATCTATCAGTATTTATCAGACCTCACAGTGTTATCAGATTTCACAGATGTTGGACACACAATTTATAATCCCCATTAATACAATTTAGTAGGGAACCAGCAGTTCTCTGGCAGATAAACAGGAGCTATGGTTTTGGTCAAGCTAGAATTGAATTTTCAGGTCTTGGCCGGATAAACTGAGCAAATACTAAAGACAGTAACGAACTAGTAGCCCATGAATGTCACATCCAACAAGAAGCAGTATCTGGCCAGAAGTCCCCATGGATTTCATGACAGGATTTTATCTCTGCCTCTCAGTTATCCCTGCCCCAGAAATGAGTGACTTCTCCTCGAGTCGCCAGCAATGTCACAATCCGATTTACTGAAGTTCTTGCATACAGTTAAAAGCAGACAAATTCTGGAATAAAGGCAGGGTTTGAGGATCACATCACAGGCAGAAATATTTACATGTTGCACCTGATTTCACAATGGTTTGAGTTCACTGAATTCAAAGAACTTAGTGACAGTTTAATCACAAAATAGGGAACCTGTGTTTTTCCTTCCCTTACCTCCTTGCTCAAGCCCCATGCCCTACAGTAACAAAAGGCTCCCCTCATTACAACAACGAGCAAATAGGTCTCCACATTCACACCCAAAAGAACATCTGCACAGAAAATAAAGGCAAGATTTTCAAGCTTGTTGCTACACGTAATCTATTATTTCTCATATTTACTATTATTATTACTATTGTTTTCATTGTGTTACTGATATATTTCTGCCACATAAAGAAATACACTCAAATAAAAATACTTAAATATATTGTTTCTAACATTACTTGTTTGAAAAGCAGACTTCCAACTCTCTACACTCTTCTTCAACTAGAACTTCCCTCCCATAGTGCTTTAAAGCGGAAGCCAGCATTTTACCACGATCTCTTAAGTTTGGTTGGATGTGGTGCTGCTGTTAGCTAAAATGAAGCACCTCAGTGGCCCTGATCATCCCTCAGAAAAGACACCAGAACCAGGAAAACCATTGCAGCTATATAACAATGAAAAAAACTAAACACAACCATCTTGTGATCAATTTTATGTCTAACATTTAATTAGAATAGTCACAAAAATGTATCTGATTATTAACAATTAAAATCTAGCATGCAAGGTCAAAGTGGAACCTACTGCATCCAAAATGCTGTAGCTTTGAAATCAGTTGAGAAGTTATTCATGCTCCTACATAACTGATCCTGAACCCTGTATACTTTAGTTCATGCACTCAGTATACAAGTGCTGGTTAATTCTTATTTTATTCACAAGGCAGTGTCAGATTTAAACAAATGAGTTGCAAATTATTCTGATGAGGATGTTGAATTGCTGCATCGTGTTTATGATGTACTGCAAGACACTTGTGTATAGCCTGAGTGACTTAGGCTTCGCATAATAAATATTATATTCTTATGTTAGATAGGAGTACATCAATGAATCCTATTCTATCTAAGGCAAGGAAATCATCTGCCTGGGTTATTTATGGAAATATGAGTCCAACCACTTTTGCACTCATGCAGATTTTATGCTTGTGTGGAAGAGGTGACTTCCATGATCCATAATTATAGGTGCAATACCATTCACTGAACAACAGGGCTTTTCAAATTTAATTATAAACCCCAAACCTACTTAGCTAATCGGATCAATTGCAAGTCACAGCAAAGCACATTCTAATTTTTAAGACAGATGAAATTTTGCCACCTCTCAGCTGCTGTGAGAGCCAACATCAGGTGAAAAGTAGAACACAGACAAGCATGTTTTCCAAGAACCATTACAGCAAATTTTATGACTGTGTTTGCAGACATGGTCCCTGCAGATCTTTGATTTGCTAAGGCTGCTTTTGTCTTGCTGAGCCTCTGCTGAGCGGCAACCATCATTTCCAGGAGGCAACAGTGCCTTTTGTGACAGCTCCCATTATCCTTTCTTGCCCCACAAATGCAACAGGCCAGCCCTCAAAAGCCTCTTTATGAATTTATGGGGATGAAACGGAACCTCTACATAGAGAAACATAGGTTCAATCCCAACATAGCTCCTGAAAGACCCTGCTCCAGCCACAATCGCTGCACTTACTCTGACAGACCTGCAGCAGAGACTGAAGTCAAGTCTTTCCTCAGGGACTTTTTCCAGCACCCTGACTTTGCCCCTGTTCTCCTCACGGTGCTGAGCTGAGGCTGTGCTGCCAGCCCAGCTCTGTGGGATCTCTGCTGGCTTCACGTGTTGTGACTCTGGATCATCAAACCCTTCTGGCTTCCCTTATTTTTTCTGTCATAGAAACCCACTCTCTTTTCTGCAGTGTTGAGTTCTTTCAGATGAGCACCATCTCCTCCCTGTGACGTGCAGTGATCAGTATAATGAAAAACAGAGCTTGGAGCACTGCAAGACAGTCACATCTTCAGTGCTTCAGCTACCTAAGGAGCCACCAGAATGTGGGATATACAGCACCTCTCTTCAGAGGCCTGAGGTAATTCTGCTTTGGTTGCACATACTCTCATTCGTGTGAATGGTCGTGAAGGTATTCCAAGCAAAAAAGGCAAAACTGAGCCCAAAACAACTGGTTTGGAAAGGCTCAGATCAATACTGCAGTCAGTCTACTGTAAATAGAAGGCATAAATTAGTATATACAATAATCACCGGTTAGTTCTACGGTTGTGTTTCCTTTTGCTATAAACATAATCACAAAAGCTCCTGATTACACAGCAGCTGCAAACTGAACTGCTCCAATCACAGCTACAGTACATTCTCAGGCTGACCCTTAGAAGAAACTAAGTATCATGTTATAATTGCACAGGTACAATATTATTTATTATTTGCAACATTTGCAATTTCTTTGAAGTGTCAGTTCCACGGTACTGGCTGTTTAAAAACACAGTTTCTCAAAGAGCTTGCTTAGCACAGAAAATCAGAGACTACAGGTAGACGTAATGGGCTGGTGAAAGGCACAGCAGAGAGGTAAGAGAAACCCAGCAGCTGTGCCACATAAAGTAACCAGTATTTCCCTCTTTTCAAATGAATTTTGGCACACATAGGGGCAGGCAAATCAAAGCAATTCAAACACTGCCAGAGCCCTGTTGACATCTATACAGTGTGCTGCTTCTCTGTGGAAAAACTGAATTTCCTCTAAAACACTCCACAGCCTCCAAGGACAGGGAACGTGCCCCGCCACCACCCTCCCTCGTCTCTTACAAACAGAGGATGTACGGGCTGGGAGAAAGGAACCGAGAAAGGAGAGGATCCTGAGGGAAAACAAACAGGTGAATGACGAGGAACAGAACAGCAAGGAGACCCCTGTTGTACAGGAGCACTGAAGAGCAAAGTGATCGCAGACACAGATGAGGTGCCAGGCCTGAGCAAAGCCCAGCCAGGGCAGCATCTCACCCCTTCCCAAAGGAGCGTAAATGCAGGGACAGCTCAAGAAAGTTCTCTTGAATTCAAGTGAGCTGCAGCTCAACCGTGTCCTGAGTCAGAAGCCTCTGGATATGAGGGAATTTTTGCTTTCTGATCCTACATAAACATACAGCTTCCACTGAATCTTTTCAAAGGGATACACAGCTGCACTAGAGCTTGTCCCCAGAACTAGTGCCTTTTGTTTGTTTTGAGCCTCTCACCTAAACCTTAAACTTGCTGCAGAAGAAGCAGTGAGCAGCTGCTCCTCATTCACCTTCTCTGTGCAACTCAGTTCTGCAGATTTCAGTCCTGTCTCCCATGAGTCACCACTCCTGGACCAAAGAGGTGCAGTCCACTGAGTCATTGCTTGAGCTGAAGCTGTTCTCAGGAAAATTCTTTGATCCTCCTTGTTACACTCTTTGAATCTTATCCAGGTCTGCTGCTCTACTTTTTGAGTGAAGGAAATGAAGTGCACAGAGTATGCAGGGCAGCCGTGGCTTCCACACGCAGCCCACCCTCACTCCTGCAGCACCAAGGAAAAGCCAGTCTTCCTAAAAAAAAAAAATTCTGCAGTGCTGCCATGAAGATTCTAGTTTCTATCACCTAATTAAATTTGAGGCTAAAAATATCAAATAATCACTTGTCACTTTTATTTCTTCACTTCCTTTTTTTTTTTTTTTTTTGTTTACTTGCAAGTATGGGAACATTAACATGGACTGGAGTGTTCCAGGTTTTGAAATGTGAAGTTCTCTCACAGTATCTTTTGAAGTTTTATGGACTGCCAGACATTCACAGACCACATGCTGAGTAACACTGCTGTTCAGTGCTCCAACAAACAGCCAAACAGGAGTTGAGGGGACAAAACAAGTTTGACTCAAAGTGCCCTCCTCAGTACGAGTAACTGCTCAGGAATTCTCTGCATATATCCAAAACCACTTGCACACAATCTGATGCTCATTTCACATGCCACAGCTCACACATGTGTGCCCAAGAGGGGGTTCAGTGTTTTAGACCTTGCAGAGGATGGGAGGCAAACCCAAGAACCACGGGGTTTGTGGCTGAACTGGCTCTGACCCCCCAGACACAGCATGAAGGATATGGCCAAACCCCTGAGAGACATCGTGCCTGCGCTTCTAGGGCAAATACTAACAAACATCAACTATTTTCTCACAGTAGCTGACCTATGTGCAGTATTTTATGACTCATGGAAAACTTGGAACAGCTGTAAGGAACAGTCAGTAAATTTAAGCAAGATCGGAGTGGGTCAGCAATTGTACTGAAACAAAAAGCTACAAACCTGAGTGATAAATTGCATGACATGCTCATAATGGAAGGCTTGAGGCTGCTGTTGCAAAGGATCACCCATGAAGACAGAACCACTGGACAAGTGACAAAGCCATTTAATTCCTACGGATTTAACCATTTTACTGCTTCTAACTAGTCCCGCCTAACTTTCTGTATCATAAACTGCAACAATTTCAGTTGAATATTCTTTATGATTGAAAGAATGAACATTTCACATTTGCTTGGATTTATTACTAACTGACATCACAACTTCAGCAATTCATAAATTTCTACACTGGTCAGCAAACTATGACCCACAAGAAAATGTTATGCTGACCTCACTGCAACAGCAGTGCCAAAACTAAGAAGACACACAGTTATCAGTACTTTAGCAAAGGCTTTTAAATAGATTCTACTAGCTGAAAAGCTAGTATGATACTCATAAGTAAATGCTGGGGTTATTGAAAATATAAAACAATTAAGATTGAGTCTCTATATTGTGGACAAATACATAGGATAACAGGTCCTTGGGAGAAAGGCTGCAGAGGATAAATAAGATACAATCTATGTATCCAGAGTTTATAAATATTAATTTTATATTATTTAGACTGTTAGTAGATCTAAGGAAGCTGCAAAAGAGAAATTTATACTGAGAGAAATCTGGGTGAAAGAAAACAATTCAAACAAAATCCCCAAACTCTACAATGGAGGAACATGGTAAGACTATTAGCGTTGGATTTCACGTAGTCCCTTGAAAACTTAAGAACTCCTATTCTGCCTCAGTCAGCAGCTCCACATGTTTCTGTTAGTTATGAGTCAGTTTTACTGCAGGGAGAGGGAAGATCTCAAGGCTTCCCAGCCCAAGAAGCCACTGCAGGAACTTTATTCCGAGTGCACACCAACACTCACCCAGGCATAAATAAGGGTGATACTTCCAATCAGTGAGAACACAGATGCACCCAGTAACAAAGCTGCCATCCCAAATGGCAAACAATTAAGCAGAACTGTCTGGTGACTGGGAGACAGAAGCATCCTCAGGAGCTCCTGGATGTGTGCGGAGGAGGGCGGGAAGTGAGCTGTATCCCACTGGCTCCCAGCGAGCCAAGCCCTGGCAGTGCAGGGAGAGGGAGCACCCAGCTACACCCTAGAAGTACTGTGAGTCTCCAGTGGCACCCCTGTACCCAGCCCCCACTGCAGGGCTGAGCATCCCACTGCCCTTTCAGAAAGGTTTATACCCATTTAATTACAGGCACGTGCCAGGGGAGAGCTCAGCACTGAGTTTTCCCCTTTCTTGCCTTGTTATATTTTGCAACGCTTAATGTTCCATAATTGATTAGATGCAATTTGTTCCAGCTGTAGCTACAAAGTTCTGCAGGTCCACTTTGGGTGAAGAGGCAAGGAAATTAGAAATGCTCAGACCACCAGTGCAATTCAGTGAATATGGCTGCCAAGAAGGAGCCAAAGAATTAATGCACTGGAGACTAACCTTTCAGGAACAGGGCAGGTTTACTCTGAGCATTAATTCTGAAAGTAATGAGGCTGTGGTTTTTGGTTCAGTCTTTAATAGTCTTCATCATAAAAGCACTACAGTTAATATCCCATAATCAGTGCTTTCTGATCATGAGAGTCCAATAAGCAATTTTCCATCACATACTGGAACTCAGCTACTGCTGCAATCTGAACAAAAAAACAACAATGCTCCAGTCTACATCTAGCAACAGGAAACACAGACAAAGCAATTTAAATATTTCGGCTGTGGAGCCTTCCTCATTTAGAGTTTTCTTAGAGTGTACAAACATTATCTTTTATTGTTGCTTAGCAGTGCTGACTCCCTTGCTACCACTCTTGGTTCAGAAAAGTAAAAGTACTCCAATTTAACACAAATTAGTTTTTTATCTGTTTTCCTGGAAAAACTGTTGGAAAAAACCAGTTTGAATTAAAATCAGTTCAGCAGGAAAGTTCAATTTTATATCCCCTCCTTAAAATTAGTGTGTATGTTTATTATTAATTTCTGAATCACACCATGTGCTCTTTCCTACAGTAATTGCTAACTGAAGTCAACAGCAGTACTGTCATCCATTTTAATGGGCTGGGATCACGCCACAAGACACAAAATAAAGACACTTCTTGTTTCGAAATGCTCAGGATCAAAACAAGAAAAACACAAGAGACACACTGGGAAACCCAAAGGGATGAATTACTAGGAATTTAATTTCTCATTTATTGCTAATATTATTGTTGACTCGCTTGTTAATGTAATGTAGCACTTACATTAAGGGATCTGTGTCAGAGTGACCCACTAATGATGATTTATATTTGCTGCCAGGGTAGGCAGACATAGAAGAGACTATTTTGGTGGTGTTCAGGGGCTATTTCCCTGTTATTTAGGGGATTTAAAGCTCTTAAGCAGTTACAGGCTTGTTTATTTTTTAATAATTAGGGCTGGCTGAATTGTAAGTCAAAGAAGACAGGCAGGACAAGGGGCCTCCGCTCTCTACAGGGCAATTGCTGCACAAAAGAGGAGACAGAAGGTACAGGGCCGGTTTTCCTCCCCTCCTCACCAGCTGGGGAGGCCGGAGGAGCCTCCCAAGTTCCTTGCACAATGCCCCAGCCGGCACAGCTACGTCCCTCAGCAGGTACAGCAGCCCCTCATCACCAAAGCACAATGAAAAACAGGATTTCCTGGGTCACATCTCTCTCACAGTGTGTGGGACTGGTATTTATTCCTCACACAGGAGCCACCAGAGCTCCCTGCTGCACGCTTGCTGCACTGCTGTGCCAGGCACGGTCACCAGTGATGTTCCTGGCCTCATGCGCACAGAGCTGCTGTGACAGTCAGCTGAAACGGGGCTGCCACAGGAGCACATCCCGGAGCAAGGAGCTCCCTGCTTGCAGATTTCATGCCTTTTGTGCCCTGGTGACACAGCCTCTCAGCTTCCAGGTTAGCTTGGCCAGCCGCTGGGAAGCCCTGGCAGTGGGTCAAGGGTGATTGGGGAAGGGACCATGGGGGGACAGGGAGAAACCTCAATTTTGCACAACTGAACTAGACTCAAAATGGCCACAATTGAGGCCACAAATACTGGCAAAAAGTGAGTTTCAAAAAAAGCCGTACAGCAGATATATCTTGCCTGAAGTACAAGCATCAGGTGGTGGCAAATGCCCTCTTTTGCCAGAACAACCTGCATTCCCTGTGGAGGGCTCACCAGCACAGCTGTCCCAAACCTCTCCTGGTGTGCGCATGGACTGAGAGAGGAGATACACCTCCAGCCAGGCTGCTCAACACCTCTTCCACCACATTTATTCTTGTTAGGGGTCAGTGATCCTGACTG
The DNA here is from genome assembly GCA_013400675.1 of Oxylabes madagascariensis. Lineage (NCBI taxonomy): Eukaryota > Metazoa > Chordata > Aves > Passeriformes > Timaliidae > Oxylabes > Oxylabes madagascariensis. Next base: position 11,867 of record VYZR01012118.1, on the reverse strand, counting down.
CACAACAAAGAGCACAGGGGGAATACACATTTAGGAGCATCAGTTTGTAAGATGAGGCAAAAACAGCTGCTTGCCATGGCAGGCATGGCTGGATGCACAGGGAAGAAGGTCCTAATTCCAGTTTGAATTGTTTTTGTCTGCTTGCTTTTCCAAACAGTTTCCACCTAGGAAACCGGTATCACTTCCTGATGGCATCTGTAACCCTTTACTACACCAAGCATTCATGGACACCAGCCTCCAAGCAGAGCAGGCTGATCAAAATAGCCACAACTAAAAATATTTGAGTGGCAAACAAACAACTGCTGCTTTCAATCAATGGTGATGTTTCTATCTGTGCAAGTGGGCGTAAAATTCTTCTATTATTAAGGCAAAGCAGTAGAGGAACCAAGCCTGTGGCTCACTCACGTTATCCTGTCTCCCATCCTTGTCCTCTGCTACGTCTGTGAGAGCCAAGCCCAGCAACACATCAATAACTCTCTACCCCTCACATCTGGGTGTTTGTTTGTTTCCCAGTCAGGATCATACAGAAGCCCTCACGTATCTAGGGCAAACACTGGAAGGAGAACAGGGCAAGAGATATTATCCAGGCCCTTGCAGGACAGATGCAAACCCACAGTATTTCTTGCTGTTCTGCCCTTAGCTGCACTGGGGCTTTATTCACTCCATCTCCGACTATTTAGACTGCAAGGCCAGGGACCACCTACTGTGTGCATGTCTCTACAGTCTCCGGAACAAGACTTCCATTTTTGCTGGTTCTCTCTAGGCTAGACCATAATAAATATGATTACTTTAACAATAACACACATTAATAATCGTTAATGCATTGCTTCAATTTTCCTTTGAAATGCAATCTGTGCTCTCCTCCCTCTCAGCAGTTTAATCGCTGGCTGAACTTTCTCAGTTAACTGAAAGTGCCATAGGTAAGATTTTTTTTTCCCCATTATCAGCACTTTCAATCTTTGTGTAATTTAAAGCAAATACATCTTTCTTTGTGAATGCAAATAAGCCCAACTGTTGGGGGTTTTCTTTGTGGCTTTTGTTTTTGTTTTGGGGTTTGGGTTTTTCTTTTTACTTTTCTGAACTTTTAAGTTATTTTCTAACAGCAACCTGGCTTGGCAGCAGCAAGGCAGACATGACATAATGCTGGCTGTTAATGGCTTCCTAACCCTGGCTGTCAGCTCTCCCAATCAGTGAGTGCTCTTGGAGCCTCTCCTGCCTCCCAAAATCACTGTGCTCCTGTGCTGGGCCCAAGTCCCAGCTCTGTGTAAGAATCAGAGAATAGTTTAGACTGGAGGGGACCTTTAAAGCCCATCTAGTCCAACCCCTCCACAGTAAGGGATGTCTTAAACTAGATAGATTGCTGAGAGCCCTGTCCAACCTGGCCTTAAATGTTTGCAGGGATGGGGCACCTGGAGCCTTCCTAGACAATCTGTCCCAGAGTTTTACCACCTCATTGTAAAGAACTTTTACTTTTCAGTTAACCTAAATCAACCCTTCTTCAGTTTAAAACCATTATCCCTTTTCCAACCAGCTCCTTTTAAAGCCTGTGTGTTCCTGGGCTCAGGAATGGGGCTCTACCCGGTTTCAGAGCTCCAGGCTGGCTGCTCTTTCATTGGTATCTTCAAGTTCCTGGGGCTGTGGGAGGCCACACCACTCTCAGCTTTCCAGCATGTGGCTGCGGGAGCGGATCCACGCGGGGGGCATTGGGGGCATGGGGGAACAGCTGCCTGCTCAGAGTGATCACCTTTTGGGGAAGCCAGAAAAGTCTGCCTTGTTCCCAGCCTGGCTGCTGTGCTGGGGAGAGCAGGAGAGTCAACCAAAGCCACCCTGGCCCTGGAAATAGCCCTGCTCCTGGCACTGCTGTCCGTGCCCCTCTGTGCCACCGGCCTGCTCTACACCAGCAGGGAAAACGGCCAGGCCCCTCCAGGAGGAAAAAATCCAGCATTTGAGCTGGCTGTCTGGGCTTTAAAGAACGATCTTCCTCACACAAAGAACTCCCCTCACCTTACTTCACATCATCATGATTATTTCTCAGATGGGATGGGCGAGAGAGCAGCGGCCCTGCCGTGGAGCAGACCCCCACTGTGCCGAGCACAGAGATGATCCCTTCCCCAAAGAGCTTACAACTAAGCATAACACCAAAAAAATCTCATTATTGACAGATTAATGGCAATCTGTCAGGGCAATCACTTCTGTTAGGAGTTTCTTGAGCAGAAAAGTATTACAGGGGTCCTTATAATTAGCTACAGATACCTAAACTGATCCAAAACTTGAGCAGTTAAAATTAAGGACTTGCCTGCCCAGTAATATTAGTTTAAAATTGTGAGTGTGGGATGAGTACATGGGAACATTTTAAACAGAACATACAGATGGGTGACTCCCAGGGAAGAGGTCAATGCATAGATTTCTTTTGTGAACTTCATAAAAATATGCAGGATATATGATCTTAGAACTGGTGGTTTTAAAAAACATCTGGGGATTTTTATCTTTCAACCCAGCTCACTGAGTTAGTTTTAATACTAATTCTAGAAAAACAATTAAATCACTGACAGGCTGTGAGTTGGGTTTGTTTGCTTTTTTTTTCATATTAGTGCCACCTTACACATATTTGTGAAAAGAAAATTTTCCTCAAAATAATTCTACCTTTGCTTGACCATCTATAAATCATTAATAATTATTAAATATTGCCCAAACACACTGCTAAACTTCCTGAGTCAGAGTGCTTTCCTAATTGCAAGAAGTTCGTACAGGAAAGGTCATAAGTATTTGCTCTGCACATACAAATCATATCCACACATGGGTCTCACAACAGCCTAACTACCCTTGTTCACTCTCCCAGCTGCCATTCGAGATGGAGGAGCTTTTTGATATTCAATACAATATTTGACAGGGCCAGCACTCACATGATATCCAAGTGTATGTCAAGAAACACAACCAGAGGGAGCTTCAGAAAAAAAAAAACCCAACAACTTCCATCTTCCTGTGGTGTAAATGGGCACGCACTCATGCACGCCAGTGAAAATCAGGCTGATTTACATGATGTGAGCATGTGGCTCTTTTCCAAGGATAAGGACTTACTGCCCAAGGGCAAGAAACAGCCCATGGCGTTATTTCACATGGGCAGATGATTTCCCCTGCATTATTACTGTGTAGCTGCCGCATGCCTTCCCCCACCCTCAGGAAGGAATGATTCTAATTTCAACTTCAAATGGCATCATTCAAATCAAAATGAGCTTGTCCATTAAATGTTCAGGCCCCCAGTCAGGGCCCAGAGAACGACAGTTGTACCATCAATGCTTGCCCTTGGGCATTAAGACTTCTGATTTTTCACACATTTATTGTGACCAGACTTGCTCCTTATCCTGTTACACAAGCACCAGGATACACGGGTGCTTAGGTCTAATGCTACGGTCCTGACATAAAAAAAACCAGCACAAGCACTCAAAATTCTGTTTCAACACTGCATTTAACCATTCATTACAGACTTGTAAAAGGTGGCTAAAACCAAACATCACAGAATCAAGAAAACTCTTTTCAACAGAAATGCAAAATAAATGCATTTTCAGTAGTTTAATAAAAGGAAGACAATCATTACAAAGTGCTTCCTGACCAATAGGGTGAAATTAGTTTGTTAATATGAGAAGAAACTTGGAATTAACTGAAAGCATGTGATGGAACACAAATGGAGCAAATTCGACTTCTGTACAAGTTAAGATCTGTAAATTTTGGAAATGACAGCCATTGGTACTTTTAGGAATCTACTTATGGCTTATGCATAGCTTAAAGAAACTTCCAAAGCTGGATAAACTGTTCCAGATTTCATACAGTTGATGTATTCTACCAGAAAATGTCCATTTCTGATGTTTTCATTGACACACACTGATATACATTATGCCATTTGAAAAAATGGCAGCTTTGTCTGTACTTAATAACTACAAGGCGTGGGTACAAAACAGCTAAAGCATAAAATCCTAAGGACAAGGCTTCATTGTAAGCATTAAATAATTATTACAATGCAAAATTAGTCAGAGTAATATCTCTGTTTTACTTCAAGCCATATGAGGTCTGATCCAGAGCTAAATTTACAGTCAACTCCAGTTACAATGGCATTTCACACTGTACTTTTTGCTTATAATTAAAGGGACAAAATCCATTTTAATTTTAACTGTTTTCATTTATTAAATCCAGATTCTGATGATTAGTATTTTTAGACTTCAGACTTACCATGGTTTTATTTGTAAGTGTATTCAAATTTGTTTCTTCTTATGTGAAAAGCTCTTTACCATAAGAAATTGACTATGCAGGGGAGAAGCTGTAGGGTTTCTGTCTGACTTCTCCGAAAAGTGACAAATAAATACTATTAGGAGTTATAAAATTAATAGCTTTGAGATGAAAATAATGTTCTTTTAACTACCCATTATACTTTTTACATGTACTTGCAGCTGGCACTATACTTTCAAATAATGCGTACATTTAAATTCAGTCAGCCTCTATATTTGCCAAAAGAAACCTGCTACATAAATTCTCCTTGGTAAAGGAGCTGCAGAAATGATTTATGAAAAATACTACTTTAAGCTGAATGTTAACATTGAGAAACCAGTTACACACCTATCTGATTATTATTTATATTAAGTAGCACTTCCATTTCAAACACAAGAGCAGAACCTTGCTGTGCTAGATAAAAAAATGAATTGATAAATGAATAAATACACCAGTTGTTAGGGCCTCCTACTCCTGCCACAGCAATAGAATAGAAAAGCCCACAGTGAAAACAAGGCAGAAAAATCCTGTCAGGATGTGCCATGTGTGGACCAGCACCCAAACCCCATAGTGCAGGGTCTTGCCCTCCTGCAGCCTTTTCCTGGAGGAGAGGAAACGCTCCTTTTTCCTGGAGCGTACAGATCCAAACGGGAGACAGCTGAAATACGTGTCATTCTAATGGGTACTGTCATAGCTGGGCAAAACACAGCAACGTTAGAAAGCGTATGACAAAGATATGACAGGGCTTCCCAATTATGCTGCCTTTCAACCCACTGCTTAATAAAAACGTGCAAAGTGATAGAACACTTCACCTCATCAACATTACTGGCAGCCGCAGACTTTGTTCGCGGAGCAGCTATTCAAAAGTAACTTGACTGAACTCCAGAGTCATAATTACAGAAAGTGGAGGGATTCAAAGAAAAACCCACCTGTGCAACGAAATAATCACGTAAACTAATTTATCCTTAAAGCAAACATTTCAGCTCTAATAAAGTTGCTTGCTTTCCTTTCCCAAGATGGGCACATTAGCTTTGTGTCAGTCCTTCTGCAGCTCCGGTGCGAGAAAGGGGAGCCTGGCCTGAGGCTCCAGACATCCAGACTTGGATGGCAAACCCAGTGGAGCTTTCAGCTCTGCTCAGTGTTTCTTACATGAGACCTTAGCACAAATAAGAGTAAGGAACACATTACTGCAAGCTTTCAAAAGCTTGCTGCGAAGACCACCCTTTACACCCTCTGCAGTCCAGAGTTTTTGCACTGATTTGAGCGGGGTCAGGAGGAGTTGCAGAAATTCAGGCGCCATTGAAGACACTGACAAGTTTCCTCTAAACTCAGCTGCAGAAACAAGCCCCCATCTTGAGCCACCCTCCAAGCACACACCAAACAGTACTCAGTTTCCTCACACACATAAGAAATCTCCTCCAAAATCTGCAGATTTCAGTGAAACCAGGAGCTCACCAGCAGTGGTTGGTTTTGATAGACTGCAGGTCAGCAAAATATGCAAGAACATCTCTAGCATTAGTTGCTTGGAGGTTTTCTGGCTGGCTTTTGGGATGTGAAATGACCTTAGCCACAACCTTGTATGCAGCAGCTGTTTGTAAAGCTCAGGTTACTGAGGTGGCACAGCAACGTGCTGTGAGCATCTTTGTCAGGCAAGTCCTTTCTATGTCTTGCCTGTTAATGGATTTAGAGGTCTAGATTTAAGCAATTTTGTATATCTATTTTGCCTTTTGGGTCTGAATATAGCTGTTACTGCAAATATTCTCTGTGATTTGAAGCGTTAAGGAATACGGCTCATGAAAAATCTGATTATTACCTTAGTTTTTATATATGTAGAACTCCACTGCTTACAAATACTCATGTTTCCTTACCTAGCAACCCTGTGTGTTATGGACATCTTCCCTCTGTCTCTGTCTGTTTAGTATCAACCTGGAGTCAAGAACCAAATTTCCATTGCTTAAGCTCCAAAAGCTTTGTATTTCTCTCATGATCATTTCACGCCGTCTTCTACTTACAGCACAAAAATAAAGTCACAATCCATGACATTTCCTCCTCCGGTCCCCTATTTCTTTATTTCTCTGTTTCTACACACAGACTTGCATTATTTACCTCTAAGTGAGACATCAGTGCAGGGAACTCAGACAAAAAAATGTGCCCCTCCCTGGGCTTTCATTTTTTCCCCTGGGTACCAGCTCCTCCTGTCCCAAGCTCAGCTCACTCGCAGATCCAAGCATCTACTTTTTGTCCCACCACACCACAGCACTTCAGCCTCCACCACAGCCTTGGTATCTAAAGTTTCTGAACCAGGAGGGCAATGCTGTAAAATAAACTCACCAGTCATGTGCCTCTTCCTGACTGATTCCTCCCAGAGCTCCTAATAAACCCCATAGTGTTTAAACACACACAGAGTGCTCAGGCACACACAGGCACACTCCTCTCTTTACTAGGCACAGCGGCTTTGTTTTTAAGGCAGCATGTCAGAGCCCTGCATGGAATTTTGAACTCCTGAATCAAACAGTTACTTCTTTGGCAAGAAAAATTAATTTGAGTCTCCCTTTTCAACAGGTTGCTCATTTCCTGTGGGTTCTCCAGGGGTACTCCAGCTAAACCATGCATGGCACAGGTGTTCAGTCCCAGCTGCCTGAAGGGACCTCCAGCAGAGCAGCAGCTACCCAGACACAGGATCACTGTGTCAAAAACCAAATTCAAATTCTGATTTGAAATGTGCAGAGTGGGCTTATGCATACAGCACCCTCATACCCACAAACCTCATTTGGATGGAATGCCATTGCAAATAACCCTTCACCTCAGTTCAGCCTTCCATGGCCACGCAGTCTTGCCTGGGAGTGGTCTTTTTCTAACATTCTTTACATGAAATAAAGTAAACCACCCTCACAGTTTTCAGGACAACGTGAAATCCTGGCTCGTGACTTGCCAAAACAGAACAGTAAGAATATATGCAAAAAAAAATCCTTGTCAGCACTCTCCCGACTGCAGTGGCTACAGGCCAGATTTTTCATGATGCAATTTCCCAGAGGAGCTGCTTTTCTGGCCGGAGCCTCACGTTGTCTGTGCTGATGAAACTCCGGTGGGGGGGGCTGCACAGGTGAATCTGGCTTTTCACGTGTAACCTGCCATTACATTTTTGTCCAGAGAGTTTTGTTCTGTATTTCAGCGCCGTTCTTCTTAACAGCCCGTAAGGACAATTTTCTACAAGGAAAGCTCTTATTAGGCTTTATATCTATGACCTCAGGTTATCTTTTACAGTTTAATCTACACAACCTTAGAAATCAAGCTTCGCCTGTGGTAGCCAGCCCAACAATTCATTCGATTGTCCAGTACAACTTTCAATTCTCACCAGCAATTTGACAATTGCAAGTATTTTGTACTGCATATTATGAAGCCTAGTGCTGCAAAAATAAGAAGACCTGGAGTTACACACAGCACTGAAAGTCTACTCATTTAACCATGAATTCTCAGGTCATTTAGATGTTTCAATAACAGGCATGCTACAGGCCAAGCTGTCATATTACTCTTATCACAAAAATGTCACGTGCCTGTTCCCTAGCTTGCACACATGCCAGCTCTCAGACTCCCATCAAACCTTCCCTAACTCCAAGGATACACAGGCAAAATACATTATTTGAATGGATGGTTTCATAAACAGCAGAGACCTAGAGCCACTAAATAGTGCTCTCAAGTAATTTACTATGGTTTGTAATTTATTAATAGGGATATATGAATCTTCCTTGAGGGGAAAAACAGAAGAAGCCAACTTAGCCCGCTGGAGGCACCGAGCTGGATTCTGCTTCTGGCTTCTGCCTCCAGCAGGTGAGAAGAGGGGTACCCTACTTTTCCCTCTCAAGGCCCCTTGCTTGGCTTATCCTGGGGTCAAATGCCAACACAGGCTGGAAAGTTAACATCCGTGGCCATCCATGCCAACCCTCTGCCCAAGGTTTGGACACTTGTCACAGCTGCTGACGATCGGAGTGGCCACAGCACACCTTGTGCACGTCCACTGCTGAGAAAACAGCTCCGAGGTGGTGCAGGAGGTGGGAGGGGGTGGCGATGGCAGGAATGGCTGGGGGCTGGCTCATTGCTGTAGGGCAGCGAGGCCCCATTCCTGCTGAGAACTGGAGGGGAGATGAGGTGGCAGGATGGGGTGCCCAGGTGCCCCCCAGCAGCAGTGGTGGCAGCATCGAAGGTAACAGAAACGGTAACTGACCCTAAGCCACGGGGTGTGTGGAATGCGAAGAACTTGTGAAATGTCATGTGGTTGCACCAAATCATAAAATAAATCATAAATAAACAGAAAACAATTAAGGGAGGCAGCCACCCGGCTGGCCTGGCTGCACCCACGCAGGGATGGCCGGCTGTGCCGCACCACCAGACACAATTTCTCTCCCACTTGCCCCCTCCTTCACCCCTTGCCTGAGTCAACACGTGCCCCAGTGGGTGGGAGCAGAGACAGGCTGGCTCAGCACCCGCTCCAGAAACGTGACTTCACAACTGTTTGCACGGCACAAGTTTAGCAACCTGTAACAATATCACAAATCCCTCTCACTGCTGTGTTTAAAGTTAGCTTTCCCTCTTGCTGCTTTTATTTCTGCACCTAATCTGCAGTTTGGAGCCAGTGAACTCTGAAGCCTCACAATATTCTATAGTATGGGGTTAACCTGCAGTAGCTGCTTAAATTACACAGATGGTTTAATACAAAGAAAAATGAGCAGGTACAGAAAAGCCAGTCTGAAGGCAGATTGTGAACACTGCATTGCTTTCAGCAAGTTCAGTTCACTTCCAATTCTGACCTGATTCTTTTACAGATTTAATGAATCTGTCAGGTTGATACCATGAAATGGGACAAGCGAGCAGTCAGCTTTGCTGTTCAGGCTTTGTTTTCATGTTTCCAATTTAAAACAAACGAACAAAAGAATCCAAGCAATTAATGGGAAATATTAACATGTAAGAATGCAACAGCTTTTAAACATATGGGAGATTTCATCTAAGCAAGAATTTTCACTGGAAAAGATTGAGGTGAGCTCACAACTTTCAATCAAAGTTCCATGACTAAAAAAAAAAGTTAAAGTTGGTTAGGGTTGTCACATAATAGATGAATTTACACAGTTCTAGACACTGGCTTTACTAGAATGAATTATTGATGTCTCACTTTCATAAGTGAATGACTTGCAGAAACGAGCACAGAGTACGTCCCACTGCTACAAGATGTGCAGACTTAATGCAGCTTTGGCAAAGCGAGCCAAATTCTTTCTCTGAATTGCACATCAACAAAAACAAGACTGTAAAAGATACAGTTGCTTTGGAAGTGGATCAGCCTTAAGCATTAAAAACAACTTCTGTACCTGAACCCCACTGATATTTCTGTNGCCCTCCCCTCCCCTTCCCAAGTCCTCCTCCACCCTCACAGTGCCCAGCACCCACGGTGCTGCCTGTGGGGATGAGCAGCAAAAAATAAACACATTTCATTTACCTTCAACTCTACAGCTACAAGTATAACAAACATCATCCAAAGTCCCTGGGACATAGAAATGAGCAGTTACCCCACGTAACCAAGGGTGTCCTATCGTTTGTAGCACTTTCTCTCCCTGTGATAAACCCACTTACACTGCTGGTCTTAAAACAGACCGTCAACAGCCGGAGCAGAGATTGTCTCATCTTGTGAGCACAAGATCTACTACAATGGAGCCTTTATCCTGTCTGCAGATTTCCAGGACTGCTATAATTCAAATACTACTAATAACGATGGTGAATGCGGAATAGTATGAGCGGGACATGAACACGAGCAGGGAATAACCCTCTATCAACCAGAAGCTCTACAGGAATAATGGACTACACTACCAGTACTGGCAGCCTTTGCAGGCTTCCTGCTTTCTATCCTGAGAGAGCCTAAAACACCTTCTCATATCTGTGGAGAGACTGTTTCAAACACATTATTGAACTAAGCCTTTTTATCAAGATGCAGTAGCCCCATACGGCATCCAGGGCTGAAAGGGAAAATTACCTCTGCCAGCTGAAACTGTCACTGGGAAAGGGAAGGGAAGGGAATGGAGGCCGTGCATGGTAGCACGGCTGAATGACAAGCTCTGCTTTCTGGTCTGCCTAGGATAAAATGAGAATTACCCCAGTCTAGATTAGCCTCTCATCCACACTACTGCCAACTAAAAAAAAAAAAAAAAGACAACAAACAAACCACAACAAATCAAGCATTAATGAGCAAGAAAGCAGTTCTTCTCACATGGCCTCTCATACAGTACCATCCTGGTGTCAGTCAGGCTAGACGCAAATGTTGGACTGAGACACCAGTTAAATTTCACTGTCATTTCAATGACACACACGCACCTTCCAGCAAATCTTTACAGAGGTGTGTGAATATGTGGACACACCCTAATGTGGACACACCTCTATCTAAAGCTCAAACATGATTTAAATATGTCATCCTACACCAACAAAGTCATATTAGTACAAATCTGAGCCCATTGTAACTGCCTGACTCATATGAGTACACAGCAGGTATTTTAACACCACTGTGATGGCTGACATGAATAAATCTAAATCCCCAGCGTATAATATGACCACACTAGATCTTCCTCTTCCCTTCCTAGCTCATTTATCATATGGAACCACCGCTCCCAGATTTCTCTTGAAATGTTGCTAATACAAAGGAAAATGTATAGGAATACAGTGATGGACACAGCTAACCAGGGTAGAGCAGCATCCTCTTAAAGAACAAGCTGGAGCTGCCTGAAAGAGCCCAGGTTTAGAGGGAGGTAAGTTTCCTGATGGCCCTGGATGAAGGTCTGTGCCTCTGAGAGTCACGGGTTTGAGAAGATGATACAGGCAAGGGAACACCACACTGAGGGCAATCTGTAAAACAGGTCCAGAAGTACAGCAGTATTTTAAAATGCACTATACTCCTGGTAAGTCACGTGCCTTAAAACTGGACATAAATCATTGCAAACTTCAACTTTTGTTTCCACAGTGCTTCTTTAATGTTTTTGGTTCCACACACAGGGCCCTGTTCAGCATCTTGCTGCCATGGTGTTTTTCTGCCTTGACAATTCACTTCCGTGAGCAGGCATGTAGCCAACTCAAATGAGACTCAACGCAGTGAAAAGCCCTTCAGGTAAACAGTGTGATAAGCTAAACTGCAAAAACGAGACAATGTTTTTGTACTGTGAGGCAGTTGCTATGGAGACAGTTGCTAATTAACTGCATTCAGCCAAGAGAACAAAGGGTTTAAGGGCAGACAGGACTCAGTATCTTAGAGCAAGCAATGCATGATGTCTTATGCAATCGGCACATCTATCATATCTGGAATACCTGAGCCTTTGCTTAGGTTGCAAAATACCTCAGTGACAACAGGGGCGTTTATTCCTTTAAATTTCAACTAATTTGTAGGTAGTTAATGACTTATCAGTATTTTAAAAACAAAACAACCCCATACTTAAAAGTCACAGGTATCATGAATCAATGCATCAAGTCAGGACTGTGCTAAAAATTGAACTGTTTAACATTCTTTCAGAGCTACTGTTTTCACAGAGTACTGGGTTTGCACGGTCAGGTTTTGGCAGTGAGGGGCTACAGGGGTGGCT
>VYZR01012113.1:0-10957 GCA_013400675.1 Oxylabes madagascariensis | reverse complement strand
ACTTCGGGTTCACAGGTAGTGGTAGTTGAATATGTGGTTGGTTTTGCTGTTGTGCTGTATATCATTGTTGTAGAGGTTGTTTGTGTGTGAGTTTGCGTACTTGGTTTTGATGTTGTTCTGGTATGTATATAGTCTGTTTTTGGTGGAACTGTGTGTTCTGTTGTTGTCTTGTGTTTTGTTTGTAAGCTTAGAGTCGGTCCTGGTTTTGATGTTGTACTTGAAATATGTGTCGTTGTTGTTGTACCAAGGCTTTCAGTCATTGGTTCGCACGGTACTGGTATGTTTATGCAACATTTAAATCTTAATTCATAATTATAGCAGATTGGTGGGAGTTGATCTTTATTGTAACATGTCAGCCCTTCTTCTGTGGTACATGTTATGTGTTGCTCTAATAAAGGATATGGTGTATTAGGAAACCGCACTGCTCTACATTCCACGTCCTTTCGATTGTCACAGACGTTGTATCCTTTTTTTTTAATGTTTTCAATGGTATCAAAATCTCCATCATTGTATCCTGACCCTGGATAACTGACATCATACCATCTTGACCAGTAACATTTTTCTTTGAAACAAGGAGGAATTGTTGAAGGTGATGTGGTGACAGGTGTTGTCATTTCAGTTGTGGTTGTTGTTTCTTCAGTAGTTGAAGATGTGAATGTTGTACTTTCCGTAGTTGTACTAACTGAATGTGTTGTTTCAGTAGATGTTTCCAGCGGAGTTGTAGTTGTGACTGGGGTTGATGTGCTGAAAGGCATCGTGGAAGAGCATGGTACAAAAACACAGCAGTAGATTCTGATTTCGTAGTTGTTGCACATTGTTGAAATTTGATCCTTGTTGTAACATATAAGCCCTTTTGTTGTACTGCATTCTACTTTTTGGCCAAGGTCTTTCAGTGGTACATCAGGGAACTTTTCTGCTCTGCATTCAACAGCTCTTGGGGCTTTACAGACTGCATAACCTTTCGCTCGTAAATCATCAAAAGTTTCAAAATCTCCCCCATCATAGCCAGGGGTTTGTAGACTCCCGTCATACCATTCTGACCACTCACAGACTTCATGAACACATACTGATGTAGTTGGTGGCACTGTGAAGGAGAAAAAGAAAAGACCATTAAATTAAGAATGAATTCCTGTAGATACTATCTTTTTTTTTGTTATTTTAAATGGGCTGAAAATTTTCCTAATGTCATTTTTCTTTCATTAGGCTCCTGTAGTGCATCAGTTTATTATGCATATAGTTTAATATGTTGTAGAACAGAAAATCCATTACCCAGCAATTTAATGTAGTGACATGCTTGGAACTGTCACTTCCCAAGAGAATACTAAATATGTGTTACAAGGTGCTGAAATAAGGCTCAGGTCTAATTTATACACTCTGGGAAAAAAACAACTCTCACTTGGTTTGTGTTTGGTTGAGTGTATTTACTTTGGTTATATCTTGTTTCACTATATACTAGTCTCTCTGGAATGTATTAAAATCAGTGGAAAGAGTAAGGTTTAGTGTATGCATCGAGATCCATAGCTACTTCTTTCTTCCAAATCATTTGACTCCTCACTGCATTGTCTTTGCTCCTCCATTTCAAGCATCCCCACACTTTGTATTTTAGCTCTGATCTTAAGAAACCATTTAATGGTTGGAGAGTTTTTGTAGATGAACCCTCATTATGAAATAGATGTAAAACAGCTGCTGAATTCCAGCAATGCTGCTATTTTCTGTAATTTCAAAACATATATTTTATACTGAATACTGGTTTCATAAAACAACATATGCCTAGAGTAACTAGAAATTCCCAACCTGAAGAATGCTGTACAGGAATTCTAAAAACCAAAATTTCATTATCCCAATGCCAATATCTGAGCAATCCACTTCGTACGGCAAAATATATTTTTCTCACTAAACAAGAGAATATACTTTTATGGGCTACAAAGGATGTACCTGTGGAAGTAGTGGTAGGTGGTGTAGAGCTGAAGTGAAATGTTGTTGCTGTTGTGGGTGATGTTGAGAATGGACACACATGGATAGACCTTTGAAGCGTTCCGTTGGGACCACAGGTTGCAACAATACACCATCCTGTGCCGTCTGTAGTGTTGTAGACCACATCCTTGTAGTTGTATTTCTGCCCCTCGTAAGTGCAGACACATTCTGTAATTTAAAACAGGATGTTATTCCTTGCTATCTGAAACACTGAGTACCCTAAATGTGTCTTATCAATATAGAAACAACTTCAACAGCTTACCATGTTCATCATATCTGCATTTTTTGCCATGAATTGTGCATTCACTGAAAAAGAAAAAAACCAGATTATGAATGTGGACATAATGATTCATGACATAATTTTTTTTTATTCCATTTTTCTTCTATTAATCCTTTGCTATTCGTTGTGTGTTTAAACGTAAAATGACTCTATCTTCTCTGAGTTAGATAGTCAGTTCTCCTGTACAAATTTAGGCTAGGTATCTTCATAAGTTCTCTGGCAAGAAAGGTAGCTCTTCTTTGAGCCAGCATATAAAATATGCAACATCCCTACCAGTGCTTTTGGGAACAGGACAAAAGATGTGAGATGGATGATTTGAAATACTGTTATCTCCCCAATAGGTCTATTTATTTTTTGGGAGGCAAAAACACAGTAAATGTATAATTTACATTTAAAAGGATATATACAAAGGATCACTACCATGGATGTTGAGGTAGTATACAGAGTGAATTTCTATTAGGCTGCCAAAATATGCAAAAAGAATTCTGGTTTTAAGGGCAACTTATCTGTCAAGAACTGAATCTTGATGTATTTATTTACAGGGACTAAGGACATCTATACACTGGATAAACTGAAATTTAGGTATGCATTCAATGAGTTAGTTTAGTGCTGTTAATGGCCTAGATGATATAGCCAAAGGCATCTATGAAGTGCAAAATCTGCCAAGGAAGTTTGTTTAGCTCCAAGGGGCTTTGGCTTAAGATTTTTGCAATTCAGATTGCACTGCTTACCATATTTAAGCATAGCTACTTTAAAGGTATCTTAGCACAACTGTTTCATAATTGGATTTGCTAACTCTGTACTTAAGCCTTACAGAAGGCTTAGTAGCACTTGGCACCAGTATTGCTGGAGAATGTGTGCTGATGCTTGCAACCATGCAAGTACTAGTGCAATAACAGAAACAAACACAAAACAATGTAGATTAGTTGACTGCTAACTTCTAATGAATTTTACATGATGAGTTTAGGTATATGTTTTTAAGAATTCTCAGACTAATCCCTAGCTAAAATTATTTTAGCTTGTTTTCACTTCACTTATCATTAATTATGATAATAACTTTAAAGGACTTTAATAAATCTCTGGATGATAAAATGTTTCACTATGTTACCATTTAATTTTTTTACCATTTAAAGATAGGGTCATTTTACATTTAAACACACAATGAAGGGAAGAAATTTAGACATTGTGCGTCAGCCTCTGACTGGCCTAGTTCTGTTGGTAAATAACAAATTTAACGTGTGATGAATTATGTTCCACAATTTTAAATTCTATTTTTAAATTTTTTTCCTAATCCTACCATGATTCACAATTCTGCTTTGACGGCATCTCCATTCCTGGTTTGTAATTTTTTCCATCTTCGTAACAACCACAATTAGAAACACAGGTCATGGTTTCCTCATCAAAATAGGGCTTATTCTTTGGACATTGTGGATAGCAGCCTGCAATAAAAAGAGTCAAGTTGTCACTAGGCATTTCATAAGTATAAGTAACTCTACACTCATATCTGCTTTTCCCACAATGTCCCACACGGTAAGTGGAATTTCAGACTCTCTTACTGCTATTCTTTTGATTGCACATTATGCTTTGGAGTGTTTTTTCCACGTCTTCACTCCAAACAAGTACATAATCCATTAGGGAATACAATACTAGTTAGAAAATCTCTTCTTCTAAGTTCTAGTGCAAACATATCATACACTGAATAATACAAATTTTGTTCACCATACTCAATTTTAACCTTTCAAACCTTTCAAGTAGAATGAGATATGCATAATCATGTTTACCTTCCAAACCCCTCATCTCATGAAGGCATTTTCCACTTGGATTATTGCAGGTCTTCATACAAGGTGCTCCACATGGCTTGTAGTGCCACTCACATTCCCCTTGTGGGTTATAGTAATCACAGAACAGAGCTAGAAGAAAAAATGTCAGAAGAATATATTTGATGTTCTAGCTGTATACTGTTTCAGTTTTTCTAGGTAAAAATCCAGTGAGATCAGCATAATCACATAGGTGATAAACAACATATTGTCTTATTGCTAACACAGTACAATTGTTGTATTTCGAAAACCTTTCAACACCAATAAATATATACATCATAGAACAGAGTTACACATTAAACATGAAAAATCCATTGACTGAAACACTGATCTTACCTAGCATGCACTAGTGTTTATTTACATGGAGCCTGATGTAGACAGGTGGCAGGGTGATATCATATTTCACCAGTAGTGTATCATGATTGTCTAATTAACTTGACACTAATCACACCCCTTGTAAAATTATTACTTGTGGTTTCATTTTACTAAGATAGATTATCTTCTATTGATTTTCCCAGTTGCTTTGTTGGGTTTTTTAGGTGTTTTTTGTGTTTTGTTTATTTTTTAAGAATACAGCTGTGCCTCTTAGAAATACAATTTTATGCTTCCTTTCTTGTTCTACTTTGTTTCCTTTTTTCTCCTTCTGTTTTCTTTCCCTCTTAAAAAAGTAGTGGGTTGAAACTCACGACAAATAGATGGGGTTCTCCATGATATACAGATGTCCAGCTCGTTACATGCTTGAGCATAGGCAGCTACTGCTGTGCAGAAACATTCACAGTCTCCTCCAGTGTCACAGGCACAAGCATCATCCACACACGCTTGGTAATATTCATTTGGTTCAACCTGATGGAGAAAACATTCAAGTTTTCATGCCCTTGTCCTCTTTACACTGTCCTAAAATAGCTGAGTAAGATATCTGAAACTCACAGCTCTGTATGTGAAAAAGCTAAGAAAGGAAGAAATCATGAGAATGCTTTGAAAAATCAAGAGGAAAATGTAGAATTTTCTCTTGAAAAAGCTATTGCTAATAAGCTGCAATATTAAGAACTGTTTGATGTTGAAGACAGTTGCAAAACACTGGTAATTACTACAAGCTAGCACAGTCATACATATCAGGAGGCTGATATTTATATTAGTAGAAAATAATGCCATTAGAAAATAAACACATCTTGAGATTTATCTATTGTTGTTCCTTCTATGAAAACCAAACCAACCAACCAAAACAAACAATTTTTTTAGTGTTCTTGCTCAACACAAAAGTTGAGAAAACGAAAATGAAAATATCTCTATGCAGTCTCTCTATGCAGGAACTTGGTCTAATTTCACTTTGTCAAGCATGACAAAATGTATTTTAGAGTATTTTTTAATCTATTTCACATCAAAATGGATGTAAGAATTTTGTCAAGAATGTATGACTAAATTTTTGGTCATACCTGTGAGTGACACTTTGCAAACACTTCACTGGTAATGATGCTGCATTGCTTCTGTGCCCAGGCTTTCCTGTATGGATTTGCAGTGCATGGATCCTGTGTACGATTGGCATTTGGGCAGCTAGAAGACACTTTCCAGCTATTGGCAAACTCCAGCACATTTCCTACCACAGACTGACTGCGGGTAGTGAAGTCATTATTTCCATTGCCATCGTAATTTCCACAAAGTCCACAGACATGGCCCTGCATCAGGATAAACAAACAAAATTACAAGGATCAGTAAAGTACAGTTTCTTAGCATCTGTGATTAATAGACCTCAGGATTACTCTTATGTAACCATCTTATTTAAGATTGTTAATGCCTATTTAGTAACAGTGTTGGACATTTTCATAAAACACTCTTCATGAAGAGATGTCTCTAACTTGTTGGTAGGAAGAAGGACTAGACTGATGGATTTTGTTCTAGAGTACTGAGCTATTTAGTTTTAGCTGATCCTAAATATGTCTCTTCAGTGAGGGTTTTTCATGAAGAAAGCTACCGATAAAGTTGCTGTTACGCCATTGCTGAATAATTTAATTTAAGGATAATGCACAGTACACAATTAAAGTCAACACAACTAGGATAGTAAGATGTGACTTCTGCTCTTCTGGTTATAGTCTTCTGGTTTACAGCCTAAATTTCCACCCTCTTTCTTTGAGAGATAATATGTTACAGAAGTCATTTTGTTCCTGTTTTCACTTTTAAAGTTTACCTGAAAGCTGGGACTAAGTTTGATGAATATACTGGTTTTCTTGTCCCACATGAGTATCAGACCAACAGTAGTATCAACCACCAGGTAGATTCCCATGGAATGGATTTGGAATGGCATTTTTCCTCCAGGTGTCCTCTGGATGACATCAGAGTGTCCATCACTGAGTACCAGCTCATAGTTCTAAGACAGGAGAAAAAAAAATTAGAGGCCAATTTAAAAAGTCACCTATTTTATAGCTTTATATATTGATAGTAACTTCTTGAAATAATAATATTATCATCAAAAGGATTCTATTCAACAACCTCATGTTAAGAAATTTCTCTGTAGATTTCCCTCCTTTGCTTTCTAGAGCAGAGAGCAAAAAAGTCTAGTGACATTTTCATTATCTTGGAGGCCAATTCTCCTATGCAGTCTATCTGGGACAGCTTGTTCCATCCTTCTGTCACAACTTAAAGAAAATACTTACACCCAGGAAAACTTTAATAGACTTAGAGCAGGTAGTTCCTGTAGTGCCACATGGAATATTCTCAGTGATGACTCTGAAGGTTCCCTGATTCATAGCTTGTTGACCACAGTAGTTCTGAAACAGGAGAATTATATTCACTGTTAATTATATTACATGTTCAAGGCTCTGAGCAAGGTACTTAGAGCAAAAATCTAGGCAGGACTCTGTTACCTGGACCAGAACATATTCACAGTCTCCTTCAAAATCAAAGCGTTTGCCATCAAAGGTGGTATAATGCCCATCTCCATAAACAGAACATGTTTCCAGGCAGGGTTCCTCAGAGCATTGCCATTTTCTGTTTCTACATGTGCTACACAGGACAAAAAGCACTCCAAATGTAAAAGCTAGACAAACACACAATATAAATATAGGTACATTTCTGTATTTTAAAGTGTGTTAAGATTCCAATGAAAAAAATAAGGTTCGCTTATTCTCAAAAATGCAGCATAGCTCAAGAACTAATGGAATTTATCCAAAGACTGTGATACTTAATACTGTAATGAATCATCTGCATTAGAAAACACCAATTCTTTCACATTTCCAGATCCTGTTGGATCTATTGAAATGGAAGGATTTCCTTGGAAGAAAAAAGATTTTTTTGACTTGAATGAATATAACAACATCAAAACCATGGTCTTTTTCTGACCACTTGCAACTTCTGGGCTGTGTCATTGGGAAAAATAGACAGTTTGCTTTTTAGGTACTACGTGGATTGTTTTATGCAGAATTCCTTCCTAGAAACCTTGATACTGCTAGAGTGAAATGACATTATTTGCTTAGAGCTTAAACTGTTCTATTTTTTATTTCAAAAAAATATTATTTTTCAATATTCTCTTACCAGTTGTTACAGCCAACTCTGATTGATTCTCCTGGACTGTAGGAATTCCCATTATGAATACATGGACAGTCTTCTGGAGCTATGCAGCCTCCTTTGCCATCCAACACTTGATCATGAGGACATACGCAGCCAGAGACACAGTGAGTTTTGTACTGTAAGGACCACAAAGAAAATGGGTCTTGAAACATTTCCCTGCTGGAAGAGTCCATCTGTAGCAGGTAATTGTAAAAGTGAGCTTGATTAATATGCTTTCAACTAGGTATAAAGAGTCTGTACTTACACATTCCATATCTAGAGTCTGACAGCTCTTCTGGCATCCTGCTCCTACCACATTTGCAGTGACATTGCCACAGTCAACATAAACCATGGGAGGCACACAGACTGAAGGAGAGAAAAGCCACGAGAAATGTGAGACCAACCATACATTTGTATCTTTGTGTTTCCAAGAAAAAAATGAAAATATTCCTTTGTGAATGATGTGTACCTTAATGTGATGCATTAGCAAGAAAGAGAAACCAAATATTGTTTTGATCTCATATTCACCTTGTTTTTGTGATTATGCTTGGACTACTCAATAAAATTAATTTTCAGTTAGCTTCATGAAACACTTCCTTTCAGAAAAACAGAACAAAACAGGATAACAAATATCCTGGTTTACTTGTTTGGGGTTTTTTTTTGTTTGGTTGCTTCGGGGTTTTTTGCTTTTACATTTTAATTAAAACGTGAATAGTTTTCCCCTCACACTGAGTGAGGTGACCAAGTATCCTTTTACCCTGGGTAACCCAGGGGTTCTAACTTGTTTCAGCCACCTGAAAGGTAAGACAGTGTTTCTTTATATTTTGAGAATGTCATCTGTGTTACAGAAGTCATCAATTAATTTTCTTGATTGATTTCAGACTTCTACAATTTGCATCATTATGACAAGAGATGAAAGAAATGAAAAGAGTGAAGATGAAAAGGGAGAATTAAGGAAAATCTTAAGTGATATGTTACCTGGTTCAGGCTTCTCTCCAATGCAGCTCAGCTTTCCATAGGCGCAAGTGCTATAAAAACAAGGGAATGGATATTTTTAAACTTTTTCTTGTTCAATTTCAGCCTATTTCCCAATGAATTTGAAATAATGAAAAATTACTGTGTGATAAAACAAATAAAATGTGTCATTTATCAAATAAGTTGCACATTCCAAAAATATTAATATTCTATATTAGCCTAGAACAAAATACAAGTAGATTCTATGTAAGTAAATGTTTGCTCTGTCTATATGCCTGGTTTAAGACTGTCCTTCAGAGTAGTTCAGATTCCCATCATAATGGGAATAATCTGTAATGGGGTTATCAGGCATCTTTCACCATGGAACACGCCTTTTACAGTCATGGATAAGAAAAGTATGTGTGGAGGCAAGGGAGGGAGGGAGGCAGAGAGAAAGGGACGGGGTGGGAAATTGACTGTTAGCAAAGGCTGACCCACCACACAGAACTGTTAGTTGAATTCCTGTAGTTGCTTATGTACAATCTTCCAGACATGGGTAGCCCTAAGAATTTTTTAACAAGCTGTGATTTTTTTTCATTGAAAATTTAAGGTATAGAAATTAATTTTATTTGATTTCGTAAAATTTATATGGTTTCATGATTGCCTATAACCAATGTCTTTTTTTTTTTTTTTAACAAATCTCTTACCAGACAACACCATTGTCATGAACAACTTCTCCAGAAGACAGAGGCATTCCTTTGTAGTAACAAGGACAGCTAGAAGCAGGCACACATTTGCCACTGTCATCCATGTAGGTTCCATTTATGCAGGTGCAGCCGTCAACTGGGACAAACTTGATGCTGCATGTGACATCAGGCTCACTCAGAGACCGGCAGGTGGGTTGACAGGAATCGACATGGTAGGTGTACTTCAAGGACTTCGGACACAAGGTGGTGTATTTTGCTTGAGAGTAAGAGAGTGAGATACATTTGTTGTTCATTCAAGAATCAATATATGTACAAAGTATTTGAGATAAAGTATATATGATAAATGTGGCATTGTATGTACACATGCTTCACTGACATCCCCAGTAGTGTAATTTTTTGTAGTATTAGAGCAAAATTTTCCCTTATAAATGTGTCAAATGTTTTGCCCAAGTTAAAGAAAGAACAAAGTTCAATTATATGAAGACAGTGTTTCTTCCTCTATGCTATTTTTATACTTTTTGTCAAGGTAAATTGAGAAACACCCTACTTATTTTATTCCTATTGCAAGGGTATTGCTCTTCAGGTTTTTTCTTATGTTTCTGAGCAAGTAATCTAACAAAGCCTCTTTTTAGTATTTCTCCCTGATTGCTGTTTGTCTTTTATGGCATTCCTTTCCTCCGAGGCTTCTTGCAAGTCAATGCTATACTTAAACCCCAGTTTAACACAATTTACTATGGAATCCCTGAGAGTTGCTGTGTGGGGCCTTCTGGGTGATCATTTTCAAAAGGCAAAGTGATGTAAAACTTACTGCAGGCTTTGCTCCTCCATCCAGTGAGAAGAACTCCTTTAGCAGCACAGGCTCTGACATAGCTGGAAAGGGCAGCACACATGCAGTCCTCACTCTTCTCACAGTTACACGTGTCAAACATACAGGTCTAGGAACAAAGGATACATGATCATCAGAATGTCATGTCAATGCCACAGGTTTAAGAATGTTATGTTCATTAGAGGTTAAAGTGAGTGTAATCCACATGTATAAGTAAATATATGCCTGATTTTCATTGAGCTTTTTCAAAAGAAATTATTTATGTGAAAAAAGAGTAATTAGAGGCCCACTATTTTAAATTATTTTTTCATGTGCTGGCAGCCTTCCGACTACTTCAAATTTGTTGCCACTGTGCCATATATATTTAGAATAAATGGAGATTATTTGACGCCAACCACCTTTTGGAGCTTATGCTTAAGAGCCTGGGTTCTCTGCAGCAGAGGAACAAAGAATACAAGAAGTTACTTCATGTATTTCTATGCTGGGCAGGGATAATACAATATTGTTAATTCCAGATTATGTTTCTTGAACATAATCTTACAAATTTCCAGTAACAGGAAGGTTTTCTAAAGTACCCAGGGACTCTGTTACAGGGTTTCATCACCTTNACCCAGGGACTCTGTTACAGGGTTTCATCACCTTGAATTGCTGGAACATTTGCATTCACATCTTGTCTAATTGTCATTGCTGCTTTTTATGCACATTGCTTGCCTTGTCTTTGCATACATGCAAAAGCCTTCTGAGAGCAGTTCAGAGGAATTAAAGTGCCAGTTAAGATTCTGGCTAAGGCTTTCATTATATCTCTCAAAAGGGACAATTTTTATCCTTTCACAGCGAATCCAAACTTCTAACATAGTCT
>VYZR01012109.1:26140-43198 GCA_013400675.1 Oxylabes madagascariensis | reverse complement strand
GTTGCATTTTCCTCGGAAAATGCAGTTCAAGTTGCATATTCTGAGCAACTGCTTGCCTGTTGCATGAGCACTGACTGCTCCAGGTGGTCGAGAAGCTGAGCTGCAAGCAGGTAAGGAATGTGCCTTGGCTCACTGAAACTATCCACCTTCACTGGCTTGGACATGTTGTGCACCAAATTTGAGCTGCAGCAACAACAGGTCGCAGCTAAAAAAATTTCCAAGCAGCTGCCATAAGGAAAACTGAAAACAGGGAGCACTCTGTACACACGCAGTGGGATAGTCAGGAAGGAGAAGAGCCAGAGGTAGGTCAAATGGGAAGAATAGCAACAGATTAATGTAAGAAGCAAAGCAAACAGAACACAGTGCTCTTCTGTAGGAAGGGAAAGGGAAGAAGTTGGTTTTGATCATGTAATAATGAATTTTTAATGCGCNAAGACAAACGTTAATGGTGAAAGCTGTAAAGGGCAATTCAGGCCTGCTGAGGAAGAGAAGTGCTGCCTTCTTGTCATCCTCAGAACAATCACACTGAGCTCAGTGACCATTTACACTAGAATCAGTAATAAGGTATAAATTGTCATCCTGTCACAATACTGCCAGCACCTGAGTTAATGAAGGTGTAAACAACAGGAGGTTCCTAAATGATGCTAATGACAGCATGCATGTTCTGCTTTTCAAAGAGGTGATGTTGATTACTGCTGTTGACCTGGGGGGGGACTTGGAAAACACTGGGCACTCACAAATGTGGGAAAAGTTGGGCAAGAAGAGAAAAGAAATCATTTGTGACTGCCTAAATTTTATACTGGCTCTGCCATTAGCACAATTTAGGGCAACTTCAGTTGTTCATATGTAAGACAGAGAAAAATCTGACCATTTTTATTCCCAAGTGCAGAAAAAAATTAGAAACAGGTCTCCACTTAATCTAAAGAAGAGAATTTGCTCTTCTCCGTCTGTCCATATATTTTACGTAGCAATCTGCTCTATTAACACTTAAATAATAATCAATCACCAATTTCCCCTCATTCCAAGAAACAGAACCAGAGAAGTCTGGTCCCAAATTAGTTTGTATCATCTGGCCCTCACCCCTGTGTTTTCTACCATTTCCATACTCTTTTTAGCTCTCTCCCAACACTTCCATCACACTGAGAGCAGTTTGAAGCTGCCTGTGAACTGTCCAGGCTGTGAATAATCCCTTAAGAGTAATACCTAAAAATATTTACGTACAGCACATCAGATTCACATACTGCTGTGGACATTGTTTGCTGTTTCTCAACAAAAACAACTAGACAATGGAAAGAGAATTGTATGAAAATATAAACAGCATACGTGTTCTCAGTGTCAGTGATATTAAATCAAGANTGGAGCAGGGAGGTGGCACCAGATGACCTCCAGTGGTCCTTTCCAACCTGACCCATCCTGGGACTCTGGGAATTAGGGATTCTGGGATTCAGGGATTCTGTGACCAGTGCTGTGTTGTACTGCAGCTCAGCCGGTGAGTGCTGACCAACAGGACAGCTGGAGAGGAGCTAGGGACAAGATCAGGTTGGACAGGGCTCTGAGCACCCTGATCTAGTTGAAGACACCCCTGCTTATTGCAGGGAGTTGGACTGGATAGGGGGTTTTCCCCTCCAACCTAAACTATTCTATGATCTGGTTTAAATAGTTCAAAAATCACTTTGATAAGCAACACATTTAAGTCTAAGTCTTAGCAGTAGGAGAGCAAGAAAGTCATCAGTAATTTTTGCAATGAGATTTTAAACACTGATCACTCTGATCCCTCTGGTTAGTTCCCAGTGCCCTGTGAGATATAGAGTTTAACATACAGCTAATTAAAATGCAGTCTTCAAATAGCTTGATNTTTAAAACTATTGTTAAAGGGAGTGTTGTATTTAAATATTTTAAAACTATTGGTTTGTTTGTGCCAATGAGAAGGAAAGATATTGACTAGAAGCTGCAGCTAAATTATGCCTTTTATAAATCTCTCTGGCAAAGACTGTCTCTCCATAGATTTCAATATGACATAGAGCTCTAAAGCAAACACTCCTATTCCAAAGAGTTTCAAAGGGACCTGCCACTACAATATCATGGGCTGAATAGTGGGATTTCAGTTTACCTTCTCCATCATTGAAGCTGAGCTGAAAGAGGAGATGGCTCAAAATGCTTTAAATAGAAAAGAGATCAATTTACTGAAATGCCAAACCTCTAGATAAGCAAAATCACTATGCTGAAGTTTACAGGCACATTCATTAGGTGGTAGCACAGCAGAGACAACATGTTTGGAGCCTGTTATTGGCTCATTGACCCTGACTTCAGAGTGGAATCACACATATGTGTACACATGTTGCATGGGAATGTGTGCAGTATTCTGGCTGCTGTGGCTGGAAAGTCTGCAAGCACACTTTCACCAGTACAAAAACAATATAAATACCGCATTGAGAATGAAAACATGAGGAAAAGATACATCAGCATGACCCAGACACTCTGAACTGCATGGCAGGAGAAGCAAAGAAATAAATCAGTAGCACCTAAGAATTTATCTTATTTAGTCTCTTACTGATTTGTTCAGACTAACTTATTTGAGGTTTAGCCCTGTTTGCACGAGCTCAACAACCACTTTGGGAATGACACTTTCCAAGCATACATTACAATTAATTGAACTGTGATAGAATCGTTAAAGTTGTAAAAGATCTTTAAGGTCCTCAAATATAACCACTAACGTAACACTTCCACGTCCACAACTAAACCATGCCCCTAAACAATACATCTGCATGTTTTCTCAACACTTCCAGGTGTGGTGATTGACTTAAAAGTCATTGGGTGTCAAGTCTTTCGAAAGAACCAGCAGAAACAAGTTAGAGGAAGTACTTCCCCATGGCCAAGAATAGTCTTACTGACCACAAAAGTTTATTTTTACAACAATTGGGGAGATGGCATAATTTCAGTTTCTGTCATCACTCAGATGACAGAATATTGCTGATGTGCCTGGATCAAGTACATTCTGCCAGACACAGTGCTGGTGCTCACCAGGGTAAAACTTCTCATTCAACATGTTTTAAATCAAATCATGAGAGTGGTTAATTGATTTATTAACACATAATTAAGCAGCAATCAGTGCTAGTTCACACAATACATTCCAGAATCAGCATCCAGAAGGAAAAACCACAGCAAGTGAATTATTTCAAAATCTTAAGACATACAAAGCAGGTTTCTAGCTACCCTTCTACAGCTAAATCCTAAAAAGTCCCAAGGCCCACAAGCAGAGACATTGGGGTCAGGTGAGCATGGCTCCCCCCTCCACAGGTTCTCCGGTCCCACACAGAAGTTTTGGGTTTTCTGCCACACACAATGGATACACACTCATGTAACCCCATCCCATGCAGGCTCTGGTCAGTGATTCCTTTGGAAAAAATACCTCTAGCCCCTCTCCACCAGGCACTTTTCCCTGTGTCTAAAATAGCCAGATTCACAAAGGAGCATTTTTGATGTCCAGCAGTATGAGTTATGGAACATCTTAAAGGCTCAGACAGGAAGGCCATTGCTTTACTACATGCAAGAACACTGCAAGAAGAGTTACACCCCAGGAAACCTCCCCACGGACCATGCAGCAGAGCACCAACTCCCAAGGACGCATCACAGAAACACCGTACAGAGCCAAACCCTGGAACTGAGCTCTGATAGAAGTGTTAACACCAGGCACCTTCCAAGAGATACCAGAATATCATTTTGCAAAACAAACAAGAAATAGGATTTGGAAAATGCTGCATTCACTTTAAAAAGTACCAGGCAGTAAATCTGCAGTGGTCCTTTGTGCAGATTTCCCCCTGCTGTTACTCCTACTCATACAAGCACCTACTAAATTACTGCAAATATACATATTCCCTGAACACACTAGTTATTACAAAAAAAATCCCACAATCTAATTAGTGATTTTTTAATGGAGTTTATTCACAGTTTGGGTTCCACAAAAAAAATTCATTCAGAGATCTCCAGGAGCAATTGTTTTGATTAAAAATTAATGTCATTTGGTAACTTTTTATTCCCCAAAATCCTTTTGTATGCAGTCTTCAAAATACAGTTTTTAAACAGATCTTACCACCTCAGTGAGTGCCTCAATTTCCCATGCCAAAACCCCACAGGAAGCAAGAGAATAATAATTAAAATATACGCTTGTCTGAATTTTTAATAACAACACCCTCTGTTTGTTCCTTGTGGTTTATTGACAAATACTTCAGGCGTATTCATCAAAAGGTTCAACGAATTTCGTAACCTGCATTACACACATCTGTCGTTCCCAGAGGATATGCCTCCCACCAGTCACACAGGATCCTGATCTCTGCTCTGTGTATCACCAATCACGTTTTTCGCTGTTGAGCAGGTTGACATGGAGAGAGGACAGTGGATGTGACCGCTGCTCGACCTTAACATCTGCATGAGAAAGCGCACACCAAAGGGTCATGACCAAACCGTAAATACTCATGTGAAAAGGCTCTAATTGGCAACTCCGACATGGGCTGGTGTGGGATGTGTGAGAGTGTTTGCGATAAGAGCAAGAAACATCCTGCTCTGCCATTTAGCCTCCTGCTCAGCTGAAACGTGAATGGCAAGAATTTCTGCTGCATCGCAGTGGTGTCCGTGATCCAGTCACTACAAGGACTGATGACCAACATAAGAAAGTCGCAGAAAGTCAGAAACCCCTGGGAACAAAGGAGTTCCCGTCTATAAAATCTCCATCCTATCTGAGCTCAAAGTATAACATAGCAAAACCAACCCAGAAATCAAATAAGGCTTAGGTCCTAAAGCAGCATCCCACTTTAAAAAGGCCATGCCACTCCAGTATTAAGCTAGTTTCTGGTTAAAGTTTCAGAAGAATGTCTGCTCAGTTGCTGGACAGTTTCTGAAGGCGATTCAAATAAAACTTCATCCTCTGCTACAGGCTCTGGTTACCAGTTTCTGATTTATTATCCATTTGTTTGGAGCAGGGGAATTGCCTCAAGTCCTCTAATTCTCATCCCAGCTGCCTACTCTCTCTATATATGTGGATAGCAGAAATGGCTCCATGTTCTTTCAGATGGCGCAATCTTTTTAACCTTGATGGGTTTAAGTGACAGGAGAAAAGTATCGATGCAGCAGAGAACCTTCTTTATTGCTTTCCAGAACTGTAAATCTACCAATGTCTACCCTAGTTTCCCCAATTTCTATGTCACAGAAACCTCATCTTCTGCTTCAGATCACACGTTGACCTGGCAAAAACAGAAACATACACTACTGCACACAAACAATCCTACTTATTATCTCCACAAACAAAAATTCCATTTTAATTAAGTGTAAAAATTTAATTTTGTGTGGGCAGAACTGTAAGCCCCAATATAACCTCTCCTTTTCCATCCACAGTGCAAAATCTTTTAGTTCTTTAAAGCTGAACAAATAGTAAAATATTTCAATTAAGGATTTTTTAAAGTAGAAAATAAATGTAATAAAGTAGAGAAAATCTCTAAACCGCTGCAGCCCTAAAACATCAGTATAGCTTCCAGTGCAATCATCTGCCCTAAGAGATAAAAGGGGGAGGAAAAAAAAAAAAAAAGCATAGTTTCCCCCTCAGAAAGGGAAGAGAGCTCATCCAAGGTGTTTTTTATCTACCTTTGGAGATGTGTCTCTTCATTTAAATAGATTTAAGCTTGTGCCCCTTGTTATACAGTACAAGAACTGGACTGTACTTCGTTCCCCAAAGTGAGGCAACTTCCTCAGATTTTCCTGAGGGAAATCTGTTCCAAAATGCCTTGCAAAAGCATATACCTAACAAATAGGAGAAATGAGAAATGTGCTGCCCCTTTGCAGAGACAGGAATTTCAGAAGCCAAAGCTATCCACCAAGTGCCCTTTACCCCCATCCCAACGTTGGAGGAAAGCAGAGAAGCTTTCTCCTTGGACAAAGATGAGTGATTGCCTAGTTCAGGGTTCCAATGGGAGCTGCAGAAGACAGCAACGGAGCTGAGGGTGTCCGTGTGGGAACCCTGAGGGCTCAGAGAATCTCGCACTGATAGAGACACAAATGCAACACAACCAAGCACAGGATCATCCCTCACCATAGCCAAGAAAAAGCTATCCTAGATATCCAGAGGAGGAGTTGCCAAATGCATATGGGACTTCACTATTAACTGGTAATAAGCAGCAAATGAAGCTAATCGGGAAACTAGAAAAGTGGTACTTAGGAAAAAAAGCACAATATGGCCTTTTCTGCAGAGGATAGCAGAATATTAATGATTTGTGTCCATTCATAGCCCAGGAGTGAATTTCTATCTGCCTGGTAATGCCATGTCAGTACACCCAAAGTAAACATGGGCCTCCAGACATCCAACCGAGAGCAACCCTGGAGTCAAAGGGAGAGTGTTAGAAAGTGTTCTTTACCATTGCCAGTGCAGTGCTGCTTTACTGCTGTTAGCTCCAAGTGGCTTTCCCTCCATAAGAACATTTTGTTTGCCTTCCCACGGCATCAGTACCCCATGAGGAAAGAATATTTGCTTGGAGCTTTAACGGATTGGTATCGTGAACAAGGTCACCAGACAAATGCCAACCAGTAGGCTTTGAGAGGAGTCCTGGAGGGGTCTAAATCTTGTTACTGCTTCCAACACCATCTGATCGGAATTTTACCAAGCGTGACAGACTGATTATTGTCCCAGCAATCTGAATTCATACTGAGAATAGTACTTCTCCCCATACTTGAATGTATGTACTTTATATTTTCACTGGCATTCACCATAAAGGGATACATTTAGGTACTAGTTACCAATAGTTGGTCAAGATCTCACTTCAGGAAATGCTGTACTCATTCGTAAAATGATTATACCTTGCATACTGGGCTGAGGTCCCAAGAAAAGCTGCAATATGTTTAAGGAATACACTAAATCCTGTCTTGAAGCATGTCTTTTTGAAAGCTGAGGTCCCATTCTATCAATAAGCATTGCCATTTAGCTAAAAATGCCATTTCTCCAGAAATTAGATAAAATGCAATCAATAAGATCACTGCAACAATAATATCCCCTGTGCTGATGAAATAAGAAAGTTTGTTTTAAAGGCAAGTTGTGAATAGAAAACAGAACATTAAGCAGAGGAAGGAAATTTTGTCTTGTTAGACTGATACATCCCTGGAACTATCAACATCCAATGCAAGCTTGATGAATGAACAGCGCCATGTAAGTCAAGGCGCAATAAATATTACTAATAAGGTGTCACGGAAATTGGATTGCCTCACTCTCTTCTGGTTCCTGACTTTAACAAACTGCCAGCAAATCTCTAGTTCGCTTCTTTCTAAGTTCTGAAGCACCTAAAGAACCAATGAACTGTGCATACAGCACTACCGATATTTCCCAAGATGGTGGGGACAGCATTCAAAGTTCAAATCCTGTATCACAAAAACAGTCAGGAAAATGGAATACAGCTTGAGTTAGATGTGATCAGCTGGGAGGCACAACCTCAGGACAACTGGCAGGCAGATAACTACTCAATTATAATTGGTACCTACACCAACATTTTGAAACATGGGTGTCGCAGTTTAACGCTGGCCAAATGCCAGTGAACCCAGGAAAAATCATTCACTCATTCTCCTCTGCTGTAGTTGAGCAGAGGAGGGGGAGAGAAAAAGAAATTAAAATGCTCATGGGGTGAGATAAGGATTAGGAGAAAACACTCTAAGGGCAAAACAGGCTCAAAATTTTAAAAGGCATAAAGAAAAATTAATTAATTAATTAATAGAATTAAAAGAGGATAATGAGAACTAAAATAGACCTTTAGAACACTTTTCTCCCCTCTAGCCCTTCTTTCTTTTCTAGCAACAGCACAAGGAGACAAAACAAGGGAGTTTTAGTCAATTTGTCACTTTAAAAAATCTTTCTCTGGCTCACTTAGGGAGAGGAGTCTCTTCTGCTATGCTGTGGGGTCATTCTGATGGGAGACAGTTCTCTGTGAATTTCTCCAACATAGTTCTAATTTCCATGAGTAGCAGTCCCACCAAAACCTGCTGCAATGTGAGTCCCTCCCACGAGCAAAGCAGTATTTCCACAACTGTTTTCATGGGCCATTAGTTCATGAGGTACCGTTTTTTAAGGATGAGCTGTTCTAGTATAAAAGCAACAGTCCTTTTCTTGTATCTCTGGAAGCAAGAGTTCATTCTCTCTCTGTTCAAGTTGCTCACCAGATCACACCTTCTCAGCACCCACATGCTCCAGTGCGAGCTGCTTTTTCTCACGGGCTGCAGGTGAATGCTGCATCCCCCCATCCACTTCATGAATTACAGGGAAACAGTTTGTTGTGTTATAGTCCTCATTATGGCTTGAAGAAGAATCTCAGCTCTGACATCCAGGGCACCTGCTACTCCTCTCCCTCCCTCTTTTGCACCAACCTTAGTGTCGCCATATTGTTCTCACGTGTCTTCGTCTTTTTCTTTTCTCTGACTCGGGAGAGAATTGGTGTTCATAGGTTCGTTTGTTCTCAGTTCTATCAATTGAAACAGTTTTTACTGCAGCACTGAAAGGTTGATCTCATTTGGGCTCTGCATCAGGGAATTGCTCACTATGCCTGTCGCTGCCGATCACACTGGGGCACGGTGCGAGCCACGCCGGCCACCGGCTCCACTCGGTGCCTCTCCTCACGTGGGGCACCGAAAAGCAGAAGTTGCCGTCGCAGCTTTTGCCCTTCTGTTCACAGCATGGCTGGCTAAAAGCAGCTAAGCAAATAAAGTTCATTGAGACCCATGCCGAGATAGCAGCACCCGCCTGGCGCTGCCCTGGCCGTGCCGATTTCAGCCGTGCGGCCGCTCCCAGCCACTCAAGCACTCCCAGCACTAGCTCCGGCCACAAGGTCTCAGCAAAGTGGCTGCTCATGGTGCTGGGATGGTCCCCCAGCAGCATCACCCCAGCAGCCATGCCAGGATGGAGCCTGGCAGTCCCCTCCCCGGCCCTCAGAAAGAGGAATTGCGCACGCTTTCTCCTTCTTAAATATGTCCTCACAGAGGCATTACCAATTACTTTAATTGGCTTAGTAGTATGTCTGTTTTCAGAGCCAGCCTGCGACTGGCTTTGCCAGGCACGGGAAAAGCTTCTAGCAGCTTCCTACAGAAAAATCACTTCTGTGGCTGGCTTCTTCCCTCCTCACCAAAAAAATCAAGCCATCCAAACCCAGAACAACGGGTTGCAAATCTGCACAAGTAAGTTATTACACAAGAACACTCTGTGTTGCCATTACTCAGAAACAAAAGCTGTAGTACACTGTGATATTTCATCAAAAGGACCAGACCAAGTGGCCAGGCAATCCACAAGCAGGTAAATAAACAACAACCTCAGGAAAACAGGACTAAGCTGGGCTCACTAGGCCCTCTGGTAAAGCAAAGTAGCATCACTTGCAATGAATTACACATCTGGAAATGCTGCACCCCGTTAAACATCTGCCTGACAGATATCCTTCAGGCCAACCAAAGTCCATAGAAAGTTCTCTGTGACTTCAGTACATTCTGCTCCTAAGTCTCACTGGGTTTAAAAGATGCTTTTTGTCCTTTCAGTGAAAGCTTGAAAGCAGCTTAGAATAGAAGAACAAAGGCATTTTATAAAGCTTGAATCAAACCACAGTAAAACTAAGTTGTCAAAGGAGGAAAACATCTGTCAAAGAAAGGAAGAGACACTGAAACAGAGAACCCGGAACCATTTTTGTAGAGTTCTTGTAAACCCATTAATCCCATTCCAAAGCTTCTAGACCCTTCTGGAATTCAAGTGAATAAACAATAATAACTGCCAGAGCTTTCAATAAGTCACAACACTTCATCAATTGTAATGAGTGTAATCCACCACTCAAAACTGACATGAGACCTACAAAAGGCGCAAGGATAAAACATCATGCCAAGAAATAAATGTTAATCTCTCTTCCTATTCAGAGAGCAGGAGGGTTAAGTACAAGAAATCACATAAGTTAAACACAGGAGGGTAGGAAAGGGTAACATCACTACATTCCTGGCCTCAACAGCTAAAGACAAGTACTATGATTAAATAATTAAACCTTGTGCAGTCAAGCTAAATTTCAACAGAAACAATTAATCTTCATGTGGTCTTTTATAGCCTGCCCTATCTGCATTTTTGGCCAAAGTGAAACGTTTCCTCTGTTGCCTCCTTCTTTCTTTCCAAAAGTTTCCTCCATATATGAGAAAAGAATCTCTTCTCATTTAAATTAAATCAGTGCTACTGACAAGGTTGCTATTCAAATATAAAGGCTCATCTTTGTGAGAATTTTCACATTTGTAGAGCTGAATACAGGATGAGAATTATTTCCTTTTCCTGAGAAAGCATTGGAAATTTCAAAAAATTTTGTTTATTATGTCAGGACAAGTCTTAACCTCTGGATTTATTTTTTTCATAAACAAGTGAAAGCAAACACAAAGCCTGAGGCTGTCAACAGTCCAGGTCTCGCCTGACATGCAAGATACCAGACCCAGGTCCTCTTGCTGAATTGAGTTGACCATGGCCTCCAACCTTGGTCTCATCACCCAAGATATTTTCCTTCTTTCCCTTAAGTTATTTCCAGCCTAAATAACTTGTGCCAAACTAAGCTATTCTGGAGGAAAAAAAAAAAAAAAAAAAAAAAGTGTGGTTTTCTAGACTTAAAAAGTCTATTCAGGAAAAGAAAAAGATTCCTTTACCAAGTTCCTATGTGACTCTGGTCATGGTGCTAACAGAACTGATGTCCATGAACATTCTGGACAACATAACAACCATCACAAATCCCAGTAGCTTGTTCCACTGCCATTTCCCCAGCACCATCATTGTAAACCTGAATTTCACTTGAACATTCTTAGGAGTCAAGCAAAGAGGACACTGACATGAAAAGGCCTGAGGCAAACCAAAATCAGATACTGAGAGAAAGATATCACACATGGAAGGGAACTGTACTGAATTTCAGCTGCAATTACAAGGCAGGCTTTAAGCAAAAATAGGTTTGAGCATCCATATTCAGACCTGCCTCTGGATTGTGATTACTTTGATTACCTCTTCATGTGACGTAAGCTCATTTACAGAAAGTTTGAGAATGTCCTTTGGGCCATTGTTACACCCCAGTCATTCAAACCTAAAGCTAAACCAAGGGGTTTTTGCTCTGGGTTGGCGCAAAGGAGAAAATTCCAACAAGTATTCTCAAGAGGTAAAAATACCCAAAAGTTTACTGGGAAACTATAGAAAATTAAGAAACATTGGCAAAAGAGTAAATATAGCATAACATCACTTAGCCCATTGAACATAGAAGACCTTATAATCCATTCAATGTTACACTCCGTGAGAAGGGAGTTAGAAGAAGAAAGGGAGGAAAACAGAAAGACAGGAAAGATATGGAAAAACAGGTGTAGCTACCAACTTCTGGGTTCCAGTGGTGTAAAGCTTCGAGATGAAAGCAGGGTAAAAGGACAACACGCTTACATCATGGCCAGGCTTCTTAAAACCTGCTTCCCAGGCGGGACTTTCAGTCTCCTGGCCACTCAGGGACTGGGTTAGGCAACACTGGGGGGCTGCCTCCATGCCATGACTGGCAGACACTGGGAGATGAAGGGTATCGGGGGCAGGACACCACCCCACCAGAGCGAGGCCTGACCAACCCCCCCACCACCACACATTCCAAGCTCCCAAGGTGTCTTGAAACAGATCACCTTTTCCAGCCTCTGACAACCATGGCTGGAACTAACGGGAAATTGTTAAGGGAGAACCTGTAGGAAAAGGCTGCACACAGGTTGCACCAGTCAGCAGCAGCCTGGTGGAACCCAGGGTGAATCACTGCAAGCCACGAGGCTCTTCTCACATACCTGACCTGGCATTGAGGCTGCATGTTTACTCTCCCTGGCAGAAGGTACAATTCAGGTTTGAAACAGATAAGGACAACTAAGAGTGGCAGCTACAAAAAGATGANTTAGCCCATTGAACATAGAAGACCTTATAATCCATTCAATGTTACACTCCGTGAGAAGGGAGTTAGAAGAAGAAAGGGAGGAAAACAGAAAGACAGGAAAGATATGGAAAAACAGGTGTAGCTACCAACTTCTGGGTTCCAGTGGTGTAAAGCTTCGAGATGAAAGCAGGGTAAAAGGACAACACGCTTACATCATGGCCAGGCTTCTTAAAGCCTGCTTCCCAGGTGGGACTTTCAGTCTCCTGGCCACTCAGGGACTGGGTTAGGCAACACTGGGGGGCTGCCTCCATGCCATGACTGGCAGACACTGGGAGATGAAGGGTATCGGGGGCAGGACACCACCCCACCAGAGCGAGGCCTGACCAACCCCCCCACCACCACACATTCCAAGCTCCCAAGGTGTCTTGAAACAGATCACCTTTTCCAGCCTCTGACAACCATGGCTGGAACTAACGGGAAATTGTTAAGGGAGAACCTGTAGGAAAAGGCTGCACACAGGTTGCACCAGTCAGCAGCAGCCTGGTGGAACCCAGGGTGAATCACTGCAAGCCACGAGGCTCTTCTCACATACCTGACCTGGCATTGAGGCTGCATGTTTACTCTCCCTGGCAGAAGGTACAATTCAGGTTTGAAACAGATAAGGACAACTAAGAGTGGCAGCTACAAAAAGATGAGGCAGAAGAAAAGAAAAAAGAAAAAAATTAAAGAAAACAGAGGAGAGGGGAGAAAAAGAAGGGAAGGGGAAGAGAGAGGGCTTTCAATCTCCTCTTCCCTGCTGCCCTTGGCCATTGCTAATACAGCTCTCATGAGGCATTGTAGGACTTAAAGGGTACTTATGTGGCTTGTTTTAAGAGGTTACTTGCAGGCAAAACAGGCTTCCAATTTAATCTTTTAACAGCTGTGACTTAAAATGAATACTCCAGGTGGCTGTATAAAAATATACAAGGTGAGAAGATGGATAGGCAAAAATTAATAGATGATCACAGAGAAGTTAAGGTAATAGTAGTTTTCCCTTTCAAGAAATTATGCAGTATAGCATGTACAAGAAGATCTCAATTCTTTAGTACTATACGCACTCTGAAGGAATGTATAAGGAATAGACAGCACTAACCCAAAAAAAATACACCTTCCTCCCCTCTTCCACTCCACTCCTGTATTCTGGGTTAGTGTTCTTTTACTTTTTTACTTGGTTTGTTTCTCTCTCATTCCTTTTGTTCCAGTACCCCTTACCACACACATGTACTTTTTAAAAAAATATTTTATTCACTTTTTCATTTTTTCCATTAATGAAAGAGCTAAGAGCAAACCTTCTGTCATCTGAAGTGTAATGCTGCCCTCCAGAGCTGTCAGGAAGAAAAATTTCTTCAGGAAACATAAAACCACGTCCAAGCAAACCGTAGCCTTTCAGATGGAATTGCTGACTCTATCTCATATTTATTCTCTGGGTTGAAAACCAGACTGTACAGAAACCTTATCTGGCTTAGCCTGGTTTACTGACAGTCATCTTGACAACTCTTCCCTTATACAACTTGTGCGTCAACCCCAAAGCAAAGAAGGGACTTTTCTCCTGTGTAAGATATTGAAATAATCCCAACTAATAAATTAACCTTTGTCTTCTCACTCACACTAAGGAATGGTCTGATAAATTTTCAAATCCTGATTGGAAGCCACATTCAGAAGGTGTTTACTGAGAAACCACACTCCAGAAGAAGCAGTGTTCAGGTCTAACAGAAATTCAGTTACCCAAAAGTATTTGATTTTAGATTTTTCTTTAACCTGAGTCCTGGGTGCTGGTGCTGTATCATAGCATATCAGACACCTGTTTTCTAAAAAGGATAAAAATGTAGCTATTATTTGTGGATAAAATTGCTCCAACAATTTAAAAAAATTAATTGCACAACTTGAACAATACTGTGAGAGTTCTGCCTGAAAGATCTACCTTGTTTATCACCTGCAAAGCCATAATGCAAAACTTATGAAGAGCTTTCATTTTCTCTAACACTAGGTTTCAAGTCAGCAATTTTCACTAACTTGAAAGGTACATCCCCATGAAAAGGAGACCTCCCTTCCATTTTCATTAATATCACTTACTAACAGCTTCCAGGAGGTGAAAAAGCAACAGCAACAACCATTAAATATGATTTTCAAACTGTTTTCTCTCATCTCTGAAGCCAGATGAAAAAAGCCTTGAGAGGGGCTTAAATGTTAATATACAGATGTAGATTTCAACCTCCTGCAGAAAAACCTTACCACAGTGATCCATCTTAAAAGGCGACACCAAAATTCACTGTTGGGATCTATACAAACTCCTATAAAGCTCAGGACTATAGCAGTGAAGGACGACAAGAGGGAAGCAAGAGAAAGGGTGATTCAGGGTTCTCTCAGTTTAGAGATGAGTTAGGAAATGAACACTCTGGAATGAGTGTCTCCTCTAACAAAAAATGGGCTTCCAACAATCCCTTTCTTACACTGAGAAAAATGAATACTAGTGGATGAAAGTGAAAAAACCAACTGTTTCTTGACAAACCGAGTGTCCACACGACATGGGAAAAAAGCCACTGAAGGACTGCAGTCTCCAAGGCCAGGGAAAGGGGGAAAAACCTTCTTTCCTAAGCTAACAAAAAGCCAAGCTATTTAAGCAACAAAGTAACCACCAGTCCGCACAGCGCCAAGCACATCTGGGAGCGACGCTTTTGAAAAAGCCAGCGCAAGAGCCCCAAGGCTCGCCGCGCTCTAAAGTTACAACCACCATTTCTAGGCATAGAGCAGATGATTAAGGAAGAGAGGATCATCATAAAATCACCCCAAGGCAAGGGCTACCACACAGGGAAAGAAGAGACGCAAGTAAGCCCTAACAACTCCATACAGTTCGTTCATATTTGTTTTTCATTCTGATGGAATAGGTTAAAATGGCTGTGTTCCTCCTTGTGACACCACCAGCCCCAGAGCTCGTTGTTTCATTCTCTCATCAATATGCAGGTAGATTTTCTTAGTTCCTCTGCACCTAAGCTGCAATGGGTCAAACCCTCGCTGATATAGATCAGCTCTTTTCAACAAAGTCGTGTCAGGGTATGACATGGGAATATGGCCCCACGCCTTTTGCCAAGGAAAGCTGCAGTGCAGAGCAAGCACAATTCCCTCGTGTTTTGTACCAGGCCATTTTTGCCATCTCCAGCAAAAGTGTTCAGTGCCCTCAAACACACCGCTCTTCAGAGACAGGGTCCAGAGAGGCAGGCAGGAAGCCTCAGAGGCCAGACCCTGGCGAAAGGATTCTGTGTCACAGCACAAAGATCCTAAGGGTTGATTCAGCTTCCCTGAGGCAGATGCCCTAGAAACAATCCCAAGGCCAGATTTACAGGCTGAATTCAGCATATGCATTTTATGATTCACACAGTTACTGCTGAATTTAAATGCTGAGCAGACCAAGCAAGAAGCCTGAGAATTGTCCCAGTTCATGAGGTGGAAGAAGAGGAGAAGAGACCTTCCTCGACCCAGGAGTATGGCAGGGGACTTAACATGGCACTGGCAGCACTCCCCTGACAACTGCTGAGTGCAGCACCTGGTGACGAAGGGTTAATTGATCTGCACTTTGCAGCTCTGTTTTCCAGTCTTCAAAAATTCAGCAAAGTGCTTATTAACACTTACACAGCCTCTGCAATGTGCTGATATGATCTCTGAAAGAAACCCATTCAGTAGAGACACAAAAGACAAAGAACAGCAGAATGTGTCTTATTTGTTGGTTATCCATTGAAGAACGCAATGTTTCTGCGAAGTTTTAATTCAGACAGCAACTTGCCAAGATCTAAGATTGGCCACATCATAATTTACCTGCCTCATGCCAGGTAAATGCCCCTTGCATCAGATTAGGTATTTTATCTCAGGTATTTGCATCAGATTAGGTATTTTATCTCAGGTATTATGATCCAGAAATATATATGCCATCAATTTAAATACCGATATTTTTAATTAACTTTACAGGAATATATTTTGCCCACAGCTTTGGTCAGAACAAAGCTTATGGCTCTATGAGTATCTCTTTATAACAGTAACACTGAAGATTTGACATCACCACTTTTTGACCCATCACACTTTTTTTCAATTTTAATTAATTTTGATTTCTCTTTTTTGCTTAGTTAGTTTCTTTTTTTCCTCTTTTTTGCCATCTCAGGCATTTCATTTAGTTATAAAAATCTTGAAGGAAAACTGTGTGGCTAAATTTTCTTGCTGTAAAACCACAAATCATGAACATACACCAAAGGTATCATACTTGGTGTGGAGGAACAAGAATTCAATAAAAGTATTTGCCTTATTCCAGCCTAGACTGCACTGAGAACAGCAGTTGGAGTTAAAAAATAGATGGCAGCTTTTTTAAGTATTATTATTATTCATTTTAAAGACCAATTTTCCAGATTGTCTCCAGATGGTAGAATTTTAAAGCCAATTTACCTATTTCCTTCACTGAGAGTTTTGCAGTGATTTTCACAAGAAAGCTCTAGTATTTGTAAAATTGCAAGCTGCTTCCAATGGGAATAGTAAAAGAAATGCTTGTTTGTTTAAATCGGTATTATGTTAGATAATTATGGCCTAATCTTGTAACTGTCTCTGAATTAATGGNGTGACAAGCCCAGATTTCAAAAATAAAGCTTTGGCTGTTCTGTAAAATCATCTCTTCTATGAGCTACATCCAGATTTTTGTGAAAATACTGAATTGTACCTTGTGGTCCCTCAGCTGATAATAAATATCAGAATACAATAAAAATACAAATAGGTGAAGATCTGGAGATAAATAGTTAGAAAATGTAAGTTGTCTGGAGGACAAAATCATCAGGGTTGGATGAGATCTTCAAGATCATCCAGTCCAACCATCCACCCAGCACTGCCACTGTAACCCCTAAACCATCAAAGCACGTCTGCCAGCACCATATCCAGGTGCTTCTTACACACCTCCAGGGATGGTGACTCCATCACCTCCCTGGGAAACCTATTCTGATGCCTGACTACTCAAACAGAGAAATTCTTTTTCTAATACCTAATCTGAATTTTCCCTGTTTCAGTTTAAGGATGTTTTTTCTGGTCCTTTCCCTGAAGGCACAGCAGAAGAAATGGGCCCCCACCTCACTGCAACTTCCTT